>JBBPLQ010000063.1:0-31331 GCA_038089855.1 Royoungia palumana | reverse complement strand
ATATTATGACAAATCACTATTGATATTGAGATTACATTAGCATCTCATCTATACTAATATGATTTTAGATTACAAACTTACATAAAGAACATCTTTACGGAGTTCAACAGTCATGATCACTTCATCTCAGATCATGTCTAACTTGTATATTCTCTTACTCTCTTACACTATTATGATGTAGTTAATGTTAAATTCTCTTTTATATTCTGATTGAGTGTGTAAACTGTCTATACTAACATTTCATTTCACTTGTAGATCACCTACACAGATACTCAGTAACCTTAGAAATCTCAGATCACTAGTATCTCCTTTGATAGCTGTTGCTGATCAATGATTTTGACCTTGGCTTTACAAGATACTACAACCTCTTTAAGAGGATTAGAGTGACTAGGCATTCATTCTACTCACAGACAGACAAACTAGTGACCATTCACGAAAAAGTGATAGATTACAAAAGAGGTAATCTATGTTAGTTCTCGAATTTTCTTGTACATTTCTTCCGTCCGACCACTGCCCCGTCCTTCAGAACGCCCAAAAACGACGACTTTTCCCGATGCCCCTGCACGGCCTGCTCGCCCGGCGCGATGTAGAAAATCAACCATGTTCCGCGGTTCATCCACGATAAAGACATGTTTGATCTCGGGGCTAAAGTCGAGGCCCCGCGATAGCAGAGACGTCGTGATGAGGACGTGAGGGGTGACGGCAGAATTCGAAAGCCCGGCTTTCGAGGCTGGAGGCTCGAACGGCCGAGAACTTGAGTCATTGGACTTCAGGAAGCCATCCAAATGGCGATTGTTTCCCCTGTTACGTGCGTCCGCGTCGCCTGTAAGCGCGATACAAGCAACGCCACGACCGCGAAGAAAGGTAGAAAGTTGCTCGACCTTGCTCCTCTTGTTGCAGAATACGATGATTTTGGAGAGCTTGACTGGACTTCCAGCAGGGAAAGCACCCTTCGCATGGGAGACTGCATCCTCAGCCCACACGCGTCGAATGCGGCGTTCAATATCCGCATCTTTGTTCCCGCCCGTCCACTTGGCATGCTCCGTGCGTAAAGTACTCGGCAGGCGATGCAGTCTAGGCGACGCGAGACGGACGAGTCCTGGGTGGTGAGTAGACAGATAATTACTCAGAGAACTCGGTATAGTAGCGCTAGTCAATAGAAAATGGAAAGGATAAGATAATGATTGTACCAAATCGGGCATCGGTTTGGTATCGCTGACAGCGACAGGGGAAACGGGGAGAAGGGGAACAGGATGTCCCTTTGCCGCAGCAATGTCAGCTAAAATTTGGCACGTTGAGGCCTCGAAGTCAGGATCTGCATAATCAAACTTAGGTTGAGATGACAAATAAGAAATGGAGAGCATACCAAAAAGAACATCCGCCTCATCGACGATGACCCATTCCACGTTCTCCAAGCTCATCTCCGGTTCATCTGTCCAGAACTTCCGTACCTGCGATTGGGTTGTCACGGCGCCCTCGGTCTTCTTCGATCCAAACTTCAATGCTTTCTCGTGCGCTCTTTGTTCCCAATTCCAGCCTTTGCCCTTCTCGAGTTCTAAGAGTTTCATGGGGGTTCCAACAAGCACATCGATCTCCTGAGATTGGCGTCCATCACGTATCCTCTCGACATCGGCGTTGCTGTTGTCGAATACGGCTTCCATGGTCGACTTCATCTTTGAAGCGGTCGTGTTGTTCTTGGTGGTACTTTGATTTGCTCGAGATGCACAAAGTATACGAAGCTTGATTATGTGCGACAGCTTCTTTGCCGACATTGCTAACTGTCGCGATAATTCATGGGTCGGTGCCAGTATCAACGCCCGTGGGTTAAGCAGCCGCCGAGATGGCCTACGTAGAGAACCAGAAGATTCCAGTTCCGTGCGTTTCAGGTCCTGGAGGAGGGGTAAAAGGTACGCTATCGACTTGCCGGACCCCGTCTCGCTCGCAAGGAGATACTCCTTCCAACCGGACCCTGAATTGGGCTCTTTCATCACGTGCTTCAACGAGAGTGCTTGAATGGCAGTCGGGGTGGCATTTTGACCCAAAAATTCCTTGACACTTTGCAGTAAACCGGGAAGTAATGGAGGTGAGGTGAAGTCGCTTGGAACGCCTTTTGAAAGGGACGGCGCAGAGAGGTCGAATTCTGAGTCTTCTTCTAAAGTATTCAAGTGCGACAAAATCAGTTCGCCATGGCTGTTTACCAAAAGGCGGAATGAGGCACTCACCAGTCCTCTCGCCGCTCTTCTTCGTGACCCTGTTTCCTCTAGTAAATGTGACCGACGATGTGGAATGGATACAGCGCGGATAAAACCGTGTTCCGGAAAAAACAGCCGCTGACCGGAACAGGGAGATGGTCATGAAGCCACTCAGGCCAAGTTTTGGTGGTGGCCTAGCTGATATTTTCCAAAGTCCGCGAATATGTCCAATACCAATCTGGCTTTCTTGATTTGGATGATGATGTAACATGCTCCCGTGCTTGTCAACCACTTGCAGGCAGCACCGTTGACACTGAATTTTGAACCTCAAAGCCTGCTGCGTTTCCTCTGTACACGAGGGACCATGACGAACTGTCGACAAATTGGTAACCCGGTCCAGGGCATGCTGACTCGCTAGCAGTCTGAAGATTCCTGTAGCCAAATAGATTCCGGATCCGGATACTAGACTGGACTACTGGTAACTGGACTCGTGCAAGTTCAAAGGAACAAGAAGGTAGGACGGATAAACACTGGACCGTATAATTAACATTTTCTAAATGAATAATGCAGCTCAACTCCGGAAGACCATTGCAATTAATTACTGTCGAAACCTCTTCCCGGTTCACTGTTCAAGTTCCGGTGTCATGCTGCCACCGGTGGCTTGGTAGGATAACGGCTGGTGTGATTTGTCTGACTAGCGATCGCTCTTTATCCGTGATAACTTATCCAGGTGCTGTAGATCACGGATGATGCCGCATGCCAGTATAACTCTTACGCTGGCAAATCCATTCAAGAACAGTGCCTAATTTGGTGCTGTTCCATGGAACGTTTGCTGCCTTTGTGCGTCACCACTGGCATAAAGCTCTTCATCTCTACACAGCTCACACTATCTGAAACAAACCCACAGACCTCCCAAATTTGTGTGGCCTAGACCAGGAACGAGGAGCAAAACACTCGTGATCCCCGGCTTGTCATTTGCTCTGTGTCCCTCGTTATTCAAATCGCATGATACGGCAATGCCCTCCTCCCGTTAACTCTACTGTCTCGCCTGTTGCCTCTATCTGCTCAAGTCCTCGACGGCCCATGACTCTGCCAATCCACCACCTTCATGAGACCAAGCATCCACCATCACGAACAAATCCCCTGTGCCGCAGTAACAGCGGGATGAGATTTCCATCAGAAAACTGCGAAGGTGCGGAGGATAATCGGAAGAATAGTTCATTCAGGTGCTCGTAAACTCATATCCTTTCGACGCATCCAAGGCATTTTGTGCGACTTGGCGCACATACTCCACATTAAATCACGATGTCAACCACCGTAATCTCCCATTCCGTCAGCCCATCTATTACATGTACGGCCAAAGTTGACGTATAGAGTGCAAATAACGAGGCATCAGTCTCCTCGACTCTTATTCTTCCTGGGGCAATTGGGGTTACCGACGGCAAAGAGTCGCAGAAGCATTGTCAAATGAGTGATGTCGTTATCGTCCTGTCACTAATGTTATAACATATGAATCCTGATCAAGTAAGGTTGATCATCGTCGCAACATAATACATAATATCCCCACTGCTGTAACGAAAATAGGTTGACTACTAGTAGGGGGGCCATCGACCGGGTCCATTGAAGTATTCATGCAGGATGACCAGTTTTCTCCCAGTCCAACATCCATGGATCCGCGCCTACCTTAGTGATCGTGACCGGCCCTTTGACTCGCTGAGGTACTCTGAATTGTCGGCGGGGGAGACGACCGACGCCAGTCGATTACGTACCCACTGGTTGTTCTAAACCCCCAAAAGTTCGAGGGCACATTGTTTCTCTCTAGGGATACGGTCACGTGTCAAAAAGCGAAGAAGAGGCACCGGAGAAAGTTCAAAAGACTTGTCAATGGTCGCCAACAGCACCAAGACACTCCGTGGTTGGGTGCGAGCGGTAGTCGGCACGCAAGCTCGCCTCATAGTTTCCCCCCTTGCGGTGCTTCTTCGGGACTTTGATTCAGGCAGCGTTGACGAGTCGGACCGACAGCTTTGGAGACAAGGAGCGCGACGAGGTGGGAAGCAGCATTCATGCGCACGCAGTCCACGACTCCGACAAGTCAGACACTGAACGAAAAACAAGGCACATGGATTCCACGACTAGATCATCATGGAGGCGCAGCAAAGGAGCCGGGGCACTGCGCGTGTTGTGCACGCAAATCACAAAGGCACCCCTTTTTCGGGTGAGGGCGAGATCCGACAAGCTGGTGGTCGCACTGTTCTCCGTCTCGCCAGCCAGCCTTCTGGCATGCGAGCGGGGTCCATGCTGCATTGCACCGCAATTGTGTGACGCGGAGCCAGACCCGGCTGGATCTTTGCTGACCGTCATGATAACTGATACATGCGTCACGGGTCGGCTGCTGATCACTGATCACGGTGGAGCTCACGCGGAACTCAACGACGCACACATCGCATCTTCCCCGCTGGAACCTCTTACTTCGTTCAAAGCTGACACCGATTTCTTTCGAAACCTCCGTGCCTGCGATCTGTGGTTTGCCCTTGCTTCCGAATACTGCGCATTGCTCCTGGGCTGAAACAATGTAGAGAAAAAAATTGTTTCTTCCTTCATTTCCGTGAGTCCGTCATCATCCTGTGATGAAAATAAAAACAATGTCTGACCTCCTCTCGTTTCGACCCGAACGAACTAACAATGCACAGTACATGATGAATGAAGGCAGCGAGAAGAATTTTTCCGTTCCAGTCGTTTGAAATCGGAACGTGAATGGGAATGCCTTCAGGTTCGCGATGGGTGGCAGGTCCCATTAATCGACATTTTCCGTTCTGGTCGCAGTGAAACTTGAGCGGGAATGTGTTCATTCAAGCTCAGGTTCGCAAACGGTGGCAGGTTCCAATTAATTGAGGCTAAGACCACCGCTCAATGGTGGTCGACCACAAGGATGTCTCAAGGCGACCGCGGAAAAGAACCCTCTCCCTGTACTTGGCAGAAGAAAATGACTGATACTGGAGGTGAGCGGCGCCCTGCGCCCTTGCGTTCGGTTGTTTCCATGCATGTCTGTCATCATTATGAAGGTGGTTAGCTGCTTCCCTGTGACGAAGGCAGATCAGTGGCGGCCTGTGCAAGACAGGGGGGAGCCACCCTAACCTTTCATCCTTGGAAATTCCTCTTCCCAGAATTCGGAGATGAAAGTGAAGACGATGTAATTCCCTGGCTGACAGCGTCAAGAAACATCAGTAGGTAATCCAACAACAGCGTACGCCTGCCTCAGTCCGGCAGGCTACGCGCCGTAGCAGCAATAGAAGACAGACGCACCTTATAGTTCATGTAGATTTTTGATGCTATTCAAAGAGGTGAAAACAGGAGACGACTGCGCTAAGTCATGAAAGCATATATGAAACATCCCTCAGCACCAGTGATATGGCGCGCAATATTCTCGGCATGGCGTAGAACGTCCTACACGGTGCCCGTGGGATGAAGATATGGCACACGAATGCCTGCAGCACTGAAAAAAATCACAGCGACATGTCCAGTGCTTCCGGCTACAGCAGCCAGCACGTCAGCCATAGTACCGAATTGAATTCTTACAAATATTGGCGACATGTGCTCGCCGGGATGTATCTCGTCTTGCCGACATTCGGTTCGGCTGCCGGGCTACCCAAATCTGGACCCGTCGCGCCTTGATGGTATAAACCTTGTCTAGCGGACCCTGGCGAGACTCTTTCACAGCTGCACATGGCGCATGCCATGCAGCACTCTGCGGACCTGCAAAGAAATTACGTTTATTGGGATAGCATTATCTATGTATGGGACGGTCCGTCGTGAAAGGGTTCTTGCCACCTCACCCAAACACATCCCAGGGTAGGGGACCCTGGTACACTTGCTTGGGTTCATCAGGACACCACTCCAGTAAACCACGCAGCTCCGGTGCGGATGCATGGTAAGGATGGAATCGTATAAAGGGATTCCTATTTCGTCTTTTGGCAAGGAGGAAGTTGTGACAGCCATATATGTCAAGCGTATATGGCTTGTAGCCGTTTTCAAGCTATATGTAATCGCAGTATCGCCGGAATTAGCTGTAAATCCTAGGACAGTCTGCGTATAACCCTTACCTCGCCTTCGCGAGCCGTGATGGCTTCGTCATCTGTGGCGGGCGGTTCGAGCCCAATATACTCAAATGACGGGACAGGAAACCTAATTGCCGCGCGATGTAGCTCGTCGAACCGTCGCCTCTTCATCTCGTACCCCACCACGGTAATTTGCGACGGGTATCTCCCGGTGACCTCATGAAAGCGTGCGATAGAAAACAGTATGTTTTGATACGAATCGAGGGCATACGTCTCCGTCGTGGCTCGCAAAAATGGGGTGCTCGAACTAGCTGTCACAGTGTTGCGAAATAGCTCCGTACTCAGCGCCAGACGCATGTATGACTCTGCTTCAGTCATTGTCGATTGGAGCCTAGTTTGACCACTGCGGAGCGAGATAGTCAAATGGGGCAAATATTGATGATCGAGATAAATAAACGTGTGCGTGCGAGAGCTCTTACCCACTAAACACCAGCAAAGAATTTTTGTCTTGCAACGCGAGGCGGACTCTGGGTAAATGTGTCAAACAAACATCAGTTCCTGGCTATTCTTGTGGTCGTCACGCACATGCGTTTACCACAAAGGAATGCAACCTAGCTCACCCTTGCTTGATATGATCGACGAACGCAGCTACTCTCCCACCGCCCCTCTGGTAATCTTCCAACGTCCATAATTCCTCGTCAAGCACTTCATCTGGCTTAGAACCAGACCAGATGGCGTGTCCGGGTACGATAATGAGGTGAGACAACCGCGCCAACAACTCGTCGCGCTGTATTGTGGCCAGAATGCTGCCCGGCGGTGCATAATAGCCCGCAAGTCCCGTTGAGGTATACGTGTTCGGATGGATAGATGATGATGAAAAGACGAAAGAAAGGTTGTAGAGGAAAGATATGCAACCGAACGTAGCCAAGAGAAGCACCCCCAAGTTGGTCAGTCTCGAGCGCCCACTTAGGGACCGAAGCGTGGCGCGGTAATCGAACGAGCGCGAGCGGCCGTTGTTGGGGTTGTAATGAAAAGGTCCACGTCGAGTAGCAGGACCAGAACCCAAAGCTGGTGTCGGTAGCATCACTTCACTCGGGCGGTTGGTTCGTGTGCAAGTTCATCGTTTTGGAATCCACCGCATTACCCCAAAGAGGAAGGCAAGAGCTGACTCGCGGGAGAAGGGACCTCTGAATCCACTGCTCTCCTCAGCTCTCTTTGTCGACTTTTTGGTATGACGTTTACCATTGTGACAGCGTCATTTATGAACAAAGATCAACCCCGAAATCCGACTCATGTGCAATGAAGTCATTAACCCACTCGCGGGCACGGTCTTCCATTGTTAGTTTTTGTATCCCGACCCCGACATGGATCATTATACAAACCTAGAGTCAATTATCCACCTATGTCCCCGACAATACTGTATTCGACGGAGGACAAAGGTTTGCGTATAAAAGGACCTCGGTAGTCTCAAGTATCTCCCGTCTTTGTTTTTCCCTAGAACAATGCGCCAGTGACTCTATTCCCGCTGCAGCTCGTTCGACACTTCTTCAAACCCACCGTGGGTTGTCAAAGTCCACCTAGGACGGCGTTTACACGCGTGGATTCCCACTGGCAGGTAAGTTGATTCCAACGGAATAGTGCACGACATAGCATTCCCTATTGGTACGTCGACACGTCACGATTATCAACTAGTATTTTGTGCTACAGCCACGAACGATCGAGAAAACGAAAGAAAAAACAGGGCCGATTAGGTATTTTTAGGGTATTTTACGCGGGGTCTATCACCTGACGTCTCGAGATGTGCATACCATTCCACTGAAGTGCGTCAACGGCACATTCTGCAAATGTTGCTCGGTATCTTTGGTCCTCTGAACCTGCTTACCGTTCAATCAGTCCGTCATGTCATCGGTAAAAGGTGACAGCACTGCTCACCAAACCTTGGTATCGTATCGAGCATGTCATTCTCCAGAGATATCACAGGCCAGTGATGGCCGGAAAGAACGTTCCCACTAAGGCGGGGTTGACTAGATGATTTTTCGCCTACGACAAGGTGGGTCAGATGATCGTGAACGAGACAATAACCGGTACACTCACTATTTCGTCCGTAATAATCTCCGTCGAAATTATCCACTGACGTCAAGTGAAACTGACCGACGAAGTGGCCATCCCGTAGTGCACGTCTTGCACTTCCGTATACCTGATACGGACCAGCGGTTCTGACACGGTTTCGTCCGTTGCTTGGCGGTGAATCGAAGACATCTAAACGGCCAAACACGTCAGGCACGATGTCAGAGGAAAAAAACAAAAGGAATTGGAAAGAGAAATCCCCGGCGACAGACTTACAATGATGCTGTTCCTCGGTCAAATTTTCCTGTTTGAAATTATGAATATGTCCAGAAAACGAGGGCATAAAGTGTTCCTGAGTGTATCTTTGGCGTTGCATATGGGCATGTTCCTTGGAAATTACGTCTTGAGCATGTTGCGTAGACGATGGTTCATAGTATACTGATCCTCCAGAGGCATGAAACGGATGTTGGACTTCGATGCCTTGAGTAGCAAATGAAGTTGGATCATCTACGGCGGAAATCGGGGAAGGAGCGATTAAATCATTTGGCGAGCGGGGATGATCAGAGACGGGCGTGTTATTGTAGCTTGGGTATACGAGAAATGGCTCGAGGAAATCTCCCGGAAAGAGGGTTGAAAAACCTTGAGATGGGATAGAGCCTGTAGAACCTGTGTCGCTTGCCGAGCCGGAACAGTACCGCTCAGGAGGCGAAGGAGGCGGTACAACGCCCGAGGTAGCACCGGATGTTACGGCGACCCAGTGGCAGTCGCCCTCGGTCTGCTGTTGATCGGCTGCTAAATGATCCGCGGGAATGTATGGCTTCGGAGACGGCGAAGTAGAAGGGCGAGGAGTCCCAGGGATCAGCGTCTGCACTCGATCTTCTGAATCCGAACTTCGTTCCACCATCGTGGTTGACAGCATCGGCACCATACCTATTGCGGAGGCCCTGGCGGATTTTATTACAAACACGCACTCTTTCCCACGTGCCTGGCATTTGCTGCATGGCCGCTGCAAATCGCACTTTACTTTGGAGTCGGCGCAAGCCTGGCAAGACCTTCGCCTCGTGCGGTTGGCATGGGACCTGGAATCTCCGGTGAGATCGAGTAGCGGGAACGGGGAGCGCATGGGACGAAAGGGGAGGAGATAACCGGGAAAAGAAGACTAGACACCTACGAATCACCACACGTTTTCTTGTGTCGCGTCAACAAGTCGCTGCGGGTAAACTGCGCATCACAGGTCTGCAAGGGTTGAGTCGTTAATCTCAGGATGGAAGAGCTATATTTGCGGTTGCTTACATCACACCGATGGGACCTGTCCCCTGTGTCTGTTGGTTCATACAGTGAGTCCGACCGACTGGTCATGCGCAGCAAACAATCAAGCCTTACGGGTACGCAAGTGGCGGTTGAGGTGCGTGGTACGAGTGAACTTTGCTGGACAGTGCGGGCAGAGTTTCGTTTGGGGAAGGACGGGTATGTTCCCTTTGTGCGAGCGCATCTTGGACACTGCACCATCTTTCCTATACTCAACGACCGCCCGCTCTTGGGGTACTGTCGCAGAGAGAGTGGTGAGATCCCCGCGATGATGACGAGAAGTGGACGACGCTGAGGCCATGTTGAGAGGGAGGAAGAAGCGGGGAAATTCAAGTCAATCGGTGGACATATTCGAGCTGAAAATGCTTTATACATGGGACTGACAAGCACTTTGGACCCTGTCAACTCCGATGGTGAATAACAAGTCCAATGACCGAGGGCAATACTAACCTAAATGTGATTTCTGCCATTTAATATACCCCAAAAGGAAATGATAACCCGGCGAACAAAAGCGATCTCATGATATCGACATTGAGAAACGAATTTAAAGTTGAGGTGAAATTTCTTACCCGGGCATCTTATGTTTCCATGCCGTGTCACCATCGAGCCCGCTGAGCCTGGCAAAGCGTGATCACTGCGTGGCTGCCCGCCACCAACAGGGGATCTCAGATTGATCAGCTTATAGATCACTCACAAAAGCATGCTGGTTCCACAGTGCAGTAAGACCGCACGTTCAAGAAAAAAAAAAGACAGAAAACAAATAACACAAAATTTTATGCTCGCTCAGGTCTACAGCGTGCTGATCGACATGTCGCACAGGCCTTCTCAAGAGATCAAATACCTGTCCAGCAGCTCCTAAACTATTGCTCGGGGGCATGCTGGCAGTCATGGCCACCGTTACGTCCATATAGTTATTCAGGTATGCTGACGTCCAACATTCAAATCTATCCTATTGACTTGCTAAGGTTTTCGGTCTTTCT
Source organism: Royoungia palumana (assembly GCA_038089855.1). Lineage (NCBI taxonomy): Eukaryota > Fungi > Basidiomycota > Agaricomycetes > Boletales > Boletaceae > Royoungia > Royoungia palumana. The sequence continues at coordinate 20,729 of JBBPLQ010000063.1, read as the reverse complement.
TGCCGCCCTCATGTTTTCGGCTGAAATGCCTGCTCCAATGCCCACAGCACAGCTTGCTCCACGTCCTCGACCTCGTGTGTAGGGCGGTGGCTTGGCGGTCCCTGGCAAGGGTCGTAAACACCCGTTCGGACCAGGATAGACTTCCAACGTGCGGCATTCGCCCCTGCTATGTCGGATTCTGGATTGTCTAAGGAGCGCAAAATGAATTTCGTTGCCACACTGTGGCGGACTCCGCGACTCACCTCCAACCATGTACCTGTCAGGCAGTTTATGCAATTGTCATCATGGCAGGAACAAAAGATTGCTCTTGTTTGTTACCTACACCGAGTCAAGACAGGGTTTTTCTGCCAGTTGTCCCCGCAACACTTGCTCCGCGAACTTGTAAGTCGCCTCCGTTGGTTTCCCAAATTGGGTATACGGATAAGGTGCTCCGGTCAACGACTGCATACAAACTTGGTCATTGTCTTTGTAATATGCCGAATAGTGAACTTTGTTACCTTGAACACAGCTTGGAAAGCCTGTTTGAACGCGCCTTGACCAAGTCGAGGTATATCAAAATCAGATTTCCATAATAGATCTGGGTTACAGAAAATGAGGTCGACCGACTTTCGCGTAATATCTGGTAAGCAGGGACCGCCCACAATGCCGCCTGATTGGATCAAATCGCACATCACTTGAATATCAAGGGCCCAATTTCGAGGATCATGAAACACAAAGATAGCGGCGATGTGAGTCTTGGAGAAATCGGTTATCTAAGTAAGTGTTAGTTCTTGCCTGAGTGGATTTGATCGGACACTAATAAGCGGACTAACCTTGACTGATTCCCGTTCTTCAACCGTAAGATTGTGGAATGGCCACGCACTATTACCCATTTGAGAATTCTTAGGAGCCGAATGACGGCGAGTGGCTCACGACTCGTTCCAAGCTAGTACGTCGAAAGTAGTGTGAACATGCTTGAAGCCATAACTATTCGTGCGATCATATGTTCCTTTCAGCGATCCAGGGAAAGAAGACACATCAAGGAATCACCTTTCTGCAACCTTGCGAAGAGTATCGCCCTTTCCACCAAGCACCAGCACTGGCAAGTCACCATACTTGTGCACAACAGACTTGAGTACGGTATGCGCCTGAATATAGCGTTCCGGAGCGATCTGTGAGAATGTTTCTCAGTAAACGACACAGGTTATCGTACACCGCGGATCTCACTTTGATTCCGAGTTGTTGACTGAGCTTGTGGCAGCGAGCGGACTCGCTCACGCCACCGCCGTTAGTTAACTGGAGGGCATTTGAGTTTGATGGGAAGCGGAAAACATGAGGTATCACTTACTAAGAGGTAGGGTATTTCACTTCGAAAAGCAGTGAGGGGCGAGAAGTGGTGGAGCGGAAAAGACATACATGCCAAATTTGTTGTCGCCGCTCAGGATCGACAATGCGCGCTTTGCGGCTGGTAGGGCGTTGTCACCGCGGATAAGGACACCATCCTAAGGTACCGACGGGTAGTCAGCCAAGATATGGCATGCTCGGGATCCACGAAGCCGGAACATGTTACGGACAATATCAAGCACGAACGCCAACGGTGAGGCAGCTTCGTGAGGTTTGAAACGAGATCGGTATGAGAAGCCAGTGAAACAAAATAAAGGCAGCACGCACGGTGGAGACTTACCTGTGCAATGTCGTACAAAAGAGTTGATTGGAGTGACATTGACGTACTTTGAACACATGTGCGTCCGCGAACACAGGGTGCCCAGTTGGCGCATCATGATTCTGGACTTCTCGGTATGTTGCGTGTGAGAGTCAAGAAAAACGCGGTTTGCGACCTGCAGAGGAATTCATGAAAGAAATATGAGTGACAAGTGCTAACTATGGGAGAGAAGTGACACCTTTGGCGATGTGAATTGATACGCGCCAGGGTCCTGAAACAACTTGAGTTTGAGACCACGTTGCGTTTGAGCGCGTGGCCACCTGGCCGTGGAACAAAGGAGACGCTCTCACCGCAGTGAGCCCGGGTCCGGCTGGCTCACTATTCCGTGGCATACAATTACGTAATCAGGATCGACCTCATCAAGAACAGTAGTCCCTTGTTCCGAACCAACTAATTAATGTGAACAGGTCTACCAAACTCAAGTTTCGTCAGAGATAGCACATCCGGGAACCATGGACCTCCCCGAAACATCCGAACCGTTAGAAGGACCTTTCCATTGACAGTTGCACTTCCATTCCAGCTTCATGGCCACACTGGCAGGAAGACGGCGTTCATAAGCACGACAGTACTCAGTCCGAAACCGATCACCTTCACAGAACACTGGCTAGGAACATGATTGTGTCGTAGGTCCTTGTTTGGAGCACGCCAAGGCGTATCGTGAACCTCCCTGAGACTACACCGAGTCACCATCCCACCCCACGCCAGTCCAGACAGCTTGCCACCTACCATCATACATGAGTCTTCATCTCTGATCTCACCATCAATGCAGACAGACTCACTTATGATTGCGTGGACATAATGGTGCCCAATGAACCTTACGCCCACTAGATATTCTCTCCAAGATTGTCCTCGTGCCTGCCAACCATTGATCGAGATTCCAGCCCACGATACCCCAACGGTACCGGGCCAATCCCTCGTTGGGTGATCCCGGCTCAAAATAGGTCCAACGTGAATGACAGGAGTGACCGAGGTCTATCTATAGCTACCGGCCGCCCCTTATCTCTCTCACTCCCAGCATTATGGGCACGCCACCTCGATTTTCGGTTGTCGCAGCGGGCTCGATGGGCTCCGCGGTGGCCAAAAGACTCGCCAGCGCCGGTTGCACTGTATTCACTAACCTGGACGGACGCTCCGATTTGACTCGTCGGCGCGCGGAGGAAACAGGAATGGTCGATGTCTCTCTGACCGACATTGTAGTCGGGGCGAACTGGATTTTAAGTATACTTCCTCCTCGAGACGCTGTCTCGTTTGCAGAGAAAGTTCGCGATGCTGCCTTGAGCCAGGGAAGACGGGCTAGCACGGAACCTTTAGTGTTCGTGGACTGCAATGCTGTCAGTCCAAAGACGGCGAAACAGATCGCGACAGTCTTCGTTGGCACTGGGATCAAGTTCATAGATGCAGGTATCATCGGAGGCCCGCCAAGGGATGGTTATGACCCCATGTTCTATGCCTCAGCTGCAACAGAGGACAGAAGCACGCTTGACGCCTTTGTGGCGCTTTCCAAGTACGGGCTAAAGGTTTCACCCCTGACGGGAGAAGGTGCAGGCGTGGGAGATGCGAGCGCGCTCAAGATGTCATATGCGGTGAGTGGGCTGTTGTTTCACATACAAGTGTCTCAGTTGAGCACTACATGAAGGGCATCTCCAAGGGAATAACTGGTCTCTGTACGACGATGATTTTGGGTGAGCATGAATTCAAAATGGGCGAGAGGGTGGATCAAATCTTAGCCACATTAGCTGCGCATGCATCATCACAAGCAACTGCTGAAGCGCTGCTCAAAGAGCTAGTTGTTTCGCAACCGAGGGTTCTTGACCGTATCGTGAAGACCGTGCCGCCGATGATTCCAAAAACATACCGGTGGGTCGGCGAGATGGAGGAGATCGCGGAGTTCGTAGGCGGGCAAGAAAGAGACATATACAAAGGACTCGCACGGATATATGAGCGAATTGACGGGTCATTGGATGGGGATCGAGCGGATGTAGGGGTGCTGTATAAGTTTGTGGAAGATGCGAAGAGCATGCAGAAGACGTGAATGAGGATGATAGAATGGTTGGCATTGGCAACGCAATTGTCAGGTTCCTCAGTCGGCAAATGCACACAGCAACCGCGCACGCTTTTCATTTCAGCGCGTCGATTGTGCGCTCTTCGGACTCGAGAACTGATGTCGACTCGATACGGATCAGAATGCCTCGAAGGTTATCCACTCGATAGTACTCGTCGTAGCGACGACTCTCGCTGGATAATGCAGAATATGTCAGGGGGGCTCGTTAAGCGACTAAGCGAATATACATACGGAAGAGTTACTAAACGGGTTTACGGAAGTACAACCTTTTGCGCGAGGGTCTATCTGCACCCAAAGCGAGCTTTGGTCGCTGCCGCAAATTTTCAGCGTCTCGAGCTCAACTTCCGTTGACAAGTACATCCTGCTCGGTCAGCTCAGTGAACCACCGCTATCCAACCGACATACCTTTGCTCGTTTTGTATTTTACCGCGCAGCAGTCGCGTCTGCGCTCGTCAACTCTCCCTTCCTGCCGATCCGCAACTTGCAGACACCAAAACAAAGCCCCATGACCACCCCCGAACCTGATAAGGCTCTTGATCAAACTACACCGACTACCAATCCCTCTTTCTCGCCCGCGGTGCTGCCAGAACAGTCGTCCGTCAACCCTGCAGATGCAACTTCCAATGACGCTTCCGCCCAGTCCGCGGTAGTGGTACCGCAAGTAAACGTCAACGGAGAGCCATTACGGAGTCCTCGTCCATCAGCAACATTCTCATCGCCATTCGACCCGGACAGCTCGACTTGGGGCGCAAACTTTTGGGTCACGTTGGTCGATCCACAGGTACGTCTGGCCTCGTCTTTCGTCTCGTCGGTGACCGAAACAAGCCTTGCCGTGTACTTTTAAGACCAACTCGACGTTCTTTGCATGTCCGGCAACAGGTCAAGTCAGCTGGGACCCTCCAGTCGGCACCTTTGTGTGAGTTGCATTGTTACAAATTTCAAATCGTGTTTCCAAATCTTAGCCTTTCTCATCCCCCAGTCTCCCTCCCAATGAAGATGGCGAATGGTGGGAGCTCAGCGACGAATCTCGGGGTGGGATACCCTATTATTATCAAACTAAAACAGGGGAGACAGTCTGGGAGCGACCAGACGGATTCGTCATTCCCCTGACCGTCATCCAAGTACGTTGAGCCCCCCTCTCGTCCTTCCCGTTCACGGCCCTCGCTCACGACCAATACATTAGCAAACAACCCTTGGTCGGCGCCTCTCGCAGACTGGCATGCGGAAAAAAGCCTCGACAAATGGCCAGGTCGCCACGCCTGACCGTCCAGGCAATCGCCGAGCCAGGGCACAAACCGGCGGTGTTGACAAGGATACCCGCCGTGTCTTACCTCGATCGGGAGACGCAGATATGCATGCACGACCTTCATATTCGTCAACACGAAGTTCCCCTGGTCAGATCATGGCAACGGCAAGCACGAGTCCCACCAAGAAACAACAGCAACCCCCCTCTGTCAGACGTTCCGTCACAAACGACCATCATGGACAATCGAACGGGTCCACCACGCGAGGCTGGTCGAATGGACTGCATAGCAATCTCCCCCCGATTCCAGCATCCCCGTACGCCTCAGAGCCTTCTACCCCCGCTTCTCGTAAGTCGATATCACTTAGTTCTGCAAATGGCAAGTCGAGTCCCAAGGAGGAGAAACAACGGCACAATGGTGTCAGCAAGCATGCACTGACCGACACCGAGGACGGGTCTCCATCACGATCGAGATCCAAATCTTCGTCGTACATTCCATACCGATCGCCAGCGCCGCAAAGCCTGAACGCTGCGGTGGAGATGCTATCTTTGTCCGAGAGGAGGTCAGCGTCGGAAAACGGTCATCCCACGATACTTTGTCCAGGCGCCGCGGAGAGCAAGCCACGACCAAGTACGAGTAGTTCTGGCTCAAAGTGCAAGGAGAAGCGTGACGTCACGCAATCTCCGACGAAGAGCATACACTCGACACATGGTAGTACCTTCTGGATGATGCGGAGCACATCGACGCCACCAACTGTGAATGGAAAGACTATCAGCAACCCCATACCCAACGAAGGTGAATTCTGTTCATTGATTAATATGGTATTCTTAATTAGGCTGCGCAGAGGCTTCGTTGGACATGAGTCCCCTCAAGAACCGGTCGGCACGCAAACCTATTCCCGTCGCGTCCGCGGACAGCCTTCTGCCCATCCAGCATCGTAATCCCATGACAACGCTCGTGACAGGGTTTGTATCCCTATATCTCACCGAACTAACGAATTGACAGCTATCTCCTAGAACATATCCTGTACTCCCTCATGATCTCGCATCCGACATTCAGCAATTCGTGGAATCGGATTACGCCAGACAATACTTCTCTACGCATCGTACGGGGTTCATATTCCGTCGTAAAGTCCCGGTCGCACAAATGATGACATGGCAAAAGGCCCCGCTGGCGTCCCCTCTCCTTACGCTAAATCGTTCGTTGAAAACGGATGCTGTCAAAATCTTCAAAGTGATTCAACACATCATGGGTGACCGCGAACGGGAAAAGCCGGCTGGCATACCTGCACACAACGGGTCGACGAGTTCACTTATCAGTAACTCGATGGGCCTTCTCGAGGAGGAACGATGGCTACTGGGAGAGGGTCTCGCCCATGGGGAGCTACGAGACGAGATATACTGCCAACTCATGAAACAATTAAGTGGCAATCCGAACCCAGAAAGCGTATTCAAGGGATGGCAGATGCTCTGCGTCTTGTTGGTCGCGTTCCCTCCGTCAAAAAACTTCGAGACGTACCTACGATCGTTCATCCTCCAACGGATGGCTCAATCCGAGGGTCGCGTTGATGTTATGGCGAAACACTGTCTACGACGGTTGACTGCGATATCAAAAAAGGGTCCAAGGGGAAAGCCGCCATCCGTGGCAGAGATCGAGACTGCGTCTGATGCAGCGTTCAATCCATCTACGTTTGGTGAATCACTGGATGCGGTGATGCGTCTACAAGAGCGCAATTATCCCAGCGAGAAGATACCAATCATCCTCCCATTCCTCGCAGACGGCATCCTCGCGCTGGGTGGCACGAGATGCGAAGGGATTTTCCGGGTACCAGGCGATGGCGATCTCGTCTCGGAACTCAAGATCAGAATCGACCGGGGATACTACACGCTCGAAAATGTCGACGACCCACATGTCCTTGCGTCACTGCTCAAGTTGTGGCTTCGCGAGCTTTTGGATCCGCTTGTCCCTGAAGAGCTGTATAACGACTGTATTACTGCGGCGTCTGAACCGACGTCGTGCATTGCAATTGTCCGGCGGTTACCTACGATCAATCGGAGGGTTGTTCTCTTCATTATCAGCTTTTTGCAATTGTTCTTGGAGGAGAAAGTGTTGGCCAACACGAAGATGACGGCTGCGAACATGGCACTCGTCATGGCACCTAATTTGTTGAGATGTAATTCGGACTCGATGAAGGTCGTGTTCACAAACTCGCAGTGAGTGACCTTGTATCCAATCCGCGTGAAGAACCTCGAGCTGATTAATTTGGTCAACAGATTCGAGCAGATGTTCGTCTATAATCTGCTTTTACACCTTAATTGCAGCGAAATCGATGAGAGTTATGTACCCGTTCATGGGCGAGGCGCGAGTCTCCCCGGTCCTCCAAAACCTCGGGCTTCCAAGTCTCGGAATAGGAGATAAGCTACCCCCAGAACTGATGGTCGACACGAACCACCGAGGAAGTCATGACCTGTCCCCTTTAAGCCGCGGTCAGACTTTCTTATGCCTCACTTGGGTACTTCCACTGTAGCGGAACTTCAACGCACTACTCGATTCCCTCGCGCCAACTACCACCATGACCAACCCGCTAAATAATCCATTACCCTCTGTCCTTCCTCGACGTTGTACTCGAAACGCACATACCAATACCAAACCCACTATCAAATACCATTACTGCATACTTGATCAATACCTTGGCGCGCCAACTACATGTTCGCTATTCGGATCGATGTCCTTCTTGTTTTCACACCTTTTGCTCGCCAGAGGCCACCACTCATTTGTCCCGTTCCCATGCTTGCTTCCATCTTGGTGTGCTCTGCGCCGCAACCTGTTGCTTTCCATACAAACAGACATTTACCCTCGTTTCTTCTACTCTTGCAAATGGAACTAATACCAACCGTACTTGACCGAGTCGCGTTCGCCGTTCCGAGTGACATACTTTTGATATCTTACGATCCTTACTTTTGGCTTACCCTCTTCTTCCGTATAACACATGCGTACACACTTTTTCTTTTTTTGGGTTGACGGTAATGGAAACGACGAGAATGGATGTGAATAGTGACGTAGAGCGTCTGAATCGTGTATGTAACGAAAACTAGGACGTATGTGCGAATCCGGCGGAGCCTGGACAGATTCTACATGTCAAACGAGGGTGTGACTCTAGAATGGCCCGGGTCGATGGGCCGAGTGTACTCCCAGCGATGGCCGAGGACAGACCTCTTTCAGCACAATGAAGACATCATCTATGAGGCCTCCTGAATGGGTGAGAATATCTTGTCCAAAGAGTCGGGTACGTGCCGCGGAAGTCCCCCCCACCAAGGGTGGGACGACTGGGGTCCGGTCGTCCGGCGATATCATGATCGCTTTGAACGTCCATAGAGTCCGGGTTGGTTAAAGAGGGGTGCCAAACACAGCGAGATGACGGCCGATGCCATGCCCTTCTTTGGCATGCCATGGCAGAATGGGGGGAGAGATACACGTCGCTCGTGTTCGACCGCACAGCGTGGGCGTGCCCAGAAAGGTGGTCGTGTGAGATGGGGTCAAGCAAAGCCAGCGTATCGGTTTCGTAGATAGATGAGCGACTCGAGAGGGCATCTTTCACTCACGTCAGTACGTTGATAGAACCGGCGCGAGATTCACGATACGCCAGCCAGACCTTTCTTCGTGCCCACTTGAATGAGACAGTCACGAGCGGAACGTAAGATGGAAATAGAAGTGCGACATACCTTGAAATATGGATAATCCCAAGTAGCACAAAGAGAGTCTTGTGAGTCTGCTCACGAGCTCCTTCATGGATCCGGTGTCAAACTCTGCATGTGCATGAAACGTATGCACGGGCCGATAGGCGCCGGAGTTGCAACGCCGTGGAAGTAGACACGTGCCAAGTCGTGAGGTAAAGGGTTACTGCGAGTCGACATCTCGTTCGTCCAAGTGTCGTCCTTGCGCCTGTTGAAAATGATTTCAAGATTGAGTCGAGTACTAGCACGAAAAAGAGGTGAGTAAACGGCAGGGATAATCGAAAGGACGATACTGACGAGAGGCCAGAGCCGACTGAGTGTGACGGCGGGTTCAGCGAGGGGCCAGAGCCGAATGGGGGTGGCGCCGGGCCCAGGGAGGACAAGCAAAAGTAAGCGAGGTCCAGCTGAGGTGACCAAGAAAAGGTGATCCAGAGCACGTCGCTGACCGGAAATCATCTGAATAGGATCTCCGTGGGGAAGTTGGTCAGGATCACTGGCCGACATGAGATACGGTCAGTCGTCTTCATGGTCGATGGGAGGCATGTACTGTCTGTTGGATCTGAAGAAAATATTCGATGTTGGAGGGCGGACGATGGCAAGGAGGCGGGGATACCAACTCGGGTGGACATGGGGGGTTCGGTGTTTGACATCAAGGCATCACAAGACGGAAAGTGGGTCTTGGGTGGTGGGTATGAAGGCATTGCGGGGGTGTTTAGCATGGAGTGGGGTGGGGTGGCGACAGAGCTTAAAGGACACGGAAAGGCAGCGTACGCGGTCGACGTGTCGCTGGACGGGACGAGAATCGCGGCGGGATCAAGTGACGGGACTGGCCAGATCTGGTCAAGCTCAAGCGGAGACTCGTTGCAATGCCTGCAACCCGACTGCGGGGTGGATGTTGGGAAATTCTCGCCCAATGGACTGCTGTTGGCGACTGCCCGATTGTGGGCAGATGGTCCCAACCTGATCTATGACTGCGCAAGTGGTCGTCTTCTCGCAGATTTCAAGGCTGAAGTTGGTACCTTTCGCAACCGATCCATCGTGTGGCACCACGACGGCAGGCACCTATTTGCTCTGTCTTGCGCGGCTACATTCACCGTATCGACGTATCGACTGGGGGCTTGCCCCCCAAATCCACACATGCGGTACATCGCTTTGGCAAGCGATAGCACATACATTGCAGTCTCCAGTGGCGCATCCGTGTCGTTCTGAGATGCCTCGACACAAGAACAAATCGGGTCTGTTGTCAGACATGCTGACGATATGGAGGACATGGCCGTATCGGTAAATCACGATATGAGGACGGACAACATCATCACAATCCGGAACCTGCGTCACACTCTTCCTGCTCACTACTGCGACAGCGTGAGTGTAACATCTCGCAGTATAATGTCTGTCCTCACCGCGTCCTAAAAGACTACCCGAAATCTCCAATGTGGCCTCATAAACCTGCAACGCCATTTCGAAGCGCGGTTGCGCAAGCTCCACCAAATTCCTGCTCTCGCTTATGAACTGGATCGTCGAAAGCGTTCAGTTTCCAGAAAAATGGTCAAGCCGGCCGTGGCGCGCGATGAGCTTGATAAGCTTCCCGACGTGTCACAGGAGCTCGTCTTCACACGGTACCACCTCATAGCCATGAACACTCGCACCCATAACGTCCACTTGTACCCAAATAATCAGCTCGAGATCATCACATCTACCATCGCAGCCAGCCAATTCAAACTGCCCGACTATCCTCGATTCAATGCCGACTCTGACATGCACACGGAGAAGGCAATCATCCTCACGTTGCACAAGCTCAACACGGTTATTCAGCGGACCTAAAAACCGCTATCTGCACACTTTATTGGTCACATCCGATCCCCTGATTCCGAGGAGCAAGCGTCCGCTGTGCTACATGTCTCTATGTCTGTGCCTCTACCTTTACTTCACCACTTGCGCATGCACGACCTCTCCTTATGTCTCCCGATCGCGCTCCAAGCGTATCTCGCCTCGTGCTCCATCATCTCCTCGTGGACGGCAGAAGAAACCACAAACAAGCTGCTTCGCAAGAGATACGATCGTTTGCGCAAATCAGGCAGGCTTTGTTCACGTTCTATCAACAGATTCCTAACGGCATCCTACAGAATCTCAAATGTTCGCGGCCGGTTGGCGCTCACTCATCGCTACACATCCCCAACGACCCCGATGACGCCGTGTCATGTACCGTCCAGAGTATCTCGGACATTGTTGTCGCAGCCGGTTGCGCTTCTTCCACCTTTGACGCACGAGCGAAAATGTCGCCAAAGTTCTTCCACATGTTCTTCATGATCTCGACCAGCCAGCAACTCAGGAAGTCGATCGAGAGGGTCTCGCGGCTGATCTCTGGCTCGTCGTTTATGCTGGACATACATTTGTCGACCTTACCATGGTGGTGGATTCCGATGCAACTCGCGGGATGTTAATCGGAAGACCGAAGGGAAAGAAGGCGCTTTGCACGACTCGTTTGGGGCTGATGAAGGAAGTTGTGATAGAGTCGCTGGATAGAACACGCTGGCGGTGTTCACGGTGGTCAAGGCAGCGGTCGCTCTTCTGGAGGAAAGTTGGACATGATGTGGAACCGATCCTTGTGATTCAGTATCTGTCCGCGTATAATCATCATTGTATTCTCCACATTCCTATAGTTGTACGAAGGTGTATTTGGGGTTTATGCGATGCGTCACGCCTTGAATCTGACATGCTTCCATAGTATCGTTGTGGAGAAGGAGAGTGTATTATAGGTACAAGCGTAGGTGAGTCTGGCAGAGGCGATACGTACACTCCCGAATCCGAGCCCATCCCATTATGATTGGCACGTTCCGCCAAGTTGGCATGGTGGGTTATTCAAGCTGTGCTTGAATGGCAACATGATCGGAACTGCATGCTTGTGGAAGGGAGGTTGCGCTATAACACTTGTGCGCGTAACGGGACAAAAATTAGTGAGGAACTTGAATTCAGGCATTCTATACACGTTCAATCTGACCTGCATACCTCAACAGGCATTGAAGTTGAATAGGTTTATGTAGCACCCAAGCAACTTGGGATAGTCAACCCCGCTACATTCGGGATCTACCGAATGTTACTAGGAAGCGAAGCGCGCGGGTGCTTTCTTGTTCTGAACCATATTTCAAGGGCTACGACATGGAGTTGCCAGAAAAAGCCACCCTCACAATATAGAGGCCATACGGCGCGCACATGCTCACGACTACCACACCAGCTTCGTCATCAATTTACCAAGCCGCCCCGGAATTTCTCATCAGATACTGTCGATTGTGCCACGGTCCGGGGTTTTGCATCGGACGACCTTCGCTTATGCATGACATATGCTAAACCACGTCACATACAGATCAATCTCCAAGCTCTGAACATTTCGGGCAATGGCTTGCTCATGTCGGTGTGTGCGAGCATACAATGCTTGGCAGAGGCGACAAGCGGGGCTGCAGAATGGCTAGTGACGAGATCCCGGTGCGTGGGTTCTCACAGCTTCTACAACAATGCTGTTGGCCTTCGTTGCTATCTGCACAGAGCTATGCCGAACTCCCGGCTACGTATGGATTTGAAACTGACATACTTGACCGTGGACCAACGCTACCGACGACGGATACATCGATGATCTACCCACTCAATTCGCCCATTCAGCTGATTACGTGCCGGTTCCTGTGGCGTTCTCTGTGAGGCTTGGACCTCAACGCCACACTCGGCTTGGCGTGGTAGATGGTCGGCTTCGGAATCCAACGCGTCATAGTCGTGACCAGCCTGACTCAAGTGTCGCATATGTGATGGTAAGAATAGGGTTTCTTGGAATGCTGATGTTCTGACTAATGGTAGTAGTCTTGTAGTCTGTATCAGATAGATTTGCGACGCCTCGCAACCAAGCTTCTCCATACAGAATTTGGTGCGCTATCATGGCTTCGAGTTCATTGTATTACCCATGTGCACAGACGCAGTTTCCTTACAGTGCCACACGATTTCTGAGATGTACTTTGTTCAAGTCATTGTTCCATGACTCACAACCTCGTGCGTGAAGTTAACGAATAGGAACACCGTTCATAGCTCTCTGCACTGGCAACAAGGCACCGATTGATGACGTAGCTGAGAGACCTGGAGTAAGTACTGCCCCTACGCGCAACGGAGGTGGTTGGAAAGTCGTGCGCATCAATGCTGGGACACTGTTCTCCGGCCTGTGCGGTCATGAGCCAGTGTAGCCAGTTCTGACTCCAGTCCTTAGCCATGCATTGCCATGATGTTTCCTGATTTTCCAGATGCCAAGAGCCCTACCATCGTGATGTCAGAGGACAAGAGCGAGCCCACAGTATAAATGCAAGCTGATAACCTGGAGGTATCGAACATCAATCCAAGTTTATCCTCCAAGACTCTAGCGATCAACTTAATATTCTGTCGTACATCTCGAGAACATGCAACTGAAATTACTCTGGCGTGCCACGACGATGGCTCTCCTGTTTGCCTCGCAGCTGGTCACTGCTACTCCTACTCCAACCAACCTTGAACCTCATCGTGTCAGGAGCGGGATTCAGGCTGTGAGCCCCCCTAGGTAAGAAATTTGAGCGGTACGGTATGCGTTACTTACGTTTTGTTCGCAGTCCAAAGTGAAATCATTTCCGGATTGGAGGTCATATGGACCGGCCATTGATGGGCGGTACCACCACGGACAATGGAATCGCGGGGACGATCCGTTACCTTATTCGTTACTATATACAAGCCTCTTATAATTATCATCCGATCATACATACTGTAGGGACTAATCTACCCTAACGAGATCGCATGTCGATGGGTGCCGAACGAGCAGGATAATAAAGGATATTTGGGCCTTTGTGGTAGCGGTTGAAGACTCAAAGTGACGTTATGCCAATGTTTAAAGCCTTGGTTCCTCGTGGGAGGTCCGATGCACGCGCCTTCGAAGCAAGTGGAAGTCCCCATGTCGTGGACCAGAGTGTTCGATGCGAGTGCAAAGTACTAACATTTTGTGATCTGCTCAGGTCGCACTGTCGATCACGATGTCGAGTCAACACTTCCTGCAAGTGCCTTGACCTCACGAGGAATTCATTCAAATCAAAGAACGAGCATAGTATTTCGCTCTTTGCTTGGCACTGGCGTACGAAAGGATGAGCGATGAAGAGGCTATTGCTACCGCTATGCCCGACCTGATGGTTGCATTTTGCGGAAGCCTGTGTGACCTTCAGTCGTACACCGCCGTATGGCAGAGTCTTCTGCAAAGCACTAATCAGATGGGAATCCATCATGACCTAGCATAGAGTGGGCCGCGCGGACCGCGGTCAAACATCGTGCAAGTCTGACCCTTAACTCCGAGGGGTTCCGGTTAGAGGTCTCTATTAAATATGCATGCCGAGGACAAACATTTGAAGAAAAACACGAGTCAGCTTGATGGCATGTCACGGTGATGGGTGTTTAACCGCTGGCAACTTATGAGACGCCTCTCGCCTAGGAGCACAACTGTTGGACTATGTGGGTAAGGCACTCTTGCGATCATGGCACACATTCCCTTGCTGGGCCTCGGAAGCTTGGCTGTCCAGATACTTTTCAGCCCACCAGCATTACACGGTCTTTCGCGGTTTAAATCTTATTATGCGCATTTCATTTTGTTTATCGTCTGAGAATGATCGATTGATCGTGGTACTGCTGTGCCAGTGAGGGGCTTCGTAGTAGCTGTGCCATGTGAAACTTGGCATCACTTCTTTCGCCGCATCGCCGACCGCTGGCATACGAAACAACTGATACCGCATATGGTCAGCTCCATGGCGGGCAACCGGTCCAAAATTGATGAAACAAACGACCGGAGTATAAATACTTGGATCGGTGGAACATTGCACTTGATCATCGTCTCTCTGAAACACGGCTTCGTGAACATCGTCTTTTCGCGCATTCTGAAACGATGCAACTCAGCTTTGTATAGCGTGATCATGGGTTTGATCTTTGCCTCGTAGCGAGTCGTCGCTGCTCCTGTTCCGAAGGACCAAGGCGCTGTGAGGCCAGGAAGGTTGATCGACCTTGAATGTGAGTCATAGTATGTCACCCCAGCCAAGTATAACCGACGGGACCGAAGCATTGGCTAATCATTCCCAGTGAAAAGTGACCATGTTCGCAGCGGATCATGGATGTTATCTAATGCTTTGTCATTATTTATATGCTTACATCTGTGCGCATATGATTATCGGCCTTCCTATCATGGGACAGCATATGGGCAACGTGTCTTCGTACGCTTTATAGATCACGCTACAAACTGTACGAAAACACGTTGCCTTCAGCTACCGTTCCATGGACAGCACCGACAGCGTTGGCTCCTCCACCCCGCAGCGCTTAAACTGTGTATGCTCAGCGGCCAATTTTGGCCTACCTCACATCGTTTCTACTGCAACATGGTACCGCCATTACCAAGATGCTAAATCAGATGAAGAGCGGCAAAGAATGGGGGTTCACAAATACGATGGTTTGGACCATTCAAGGCCTTCTCGACGTCGAGGGAAGCGCTCAGCTCGTGGGCACGGCCGTGCCAGTGACATTCCTGTACGAAAGAGGGCACGTCAAATGGCATCTGAGGAGCGGGAACATCAAGGAGTAAGTCTATTTACTTTTTCTTGTCGATATCATTCAACCGGCTCTACTTAGACCCGTTCAGACCCTCTTGATGCTCACCCCGACCGCCCTAACCCTCGCCCTGACTCGCCGCATGCTGATGCTTCCCCCAACCGCCCTAATCCTCGCCCTGACTCGCCGCGGTTTGATGCTCTCCCCGACTCTCCTCCCTCTAACCCTCGCCCTGACTCGCCGCATGCTGATGCTTCCCCCAACCGCCCTAATCCTCGCCCTGACTCGCCGCGGTTTGATGCTCTCCCCGACTCTCCTCGCTCTAATCCTCGCCCTGACTCGCCGCGGTTTGATACTCCCCCCGACTCTCCTCGCTCTAATCCTCGCCCTGACTCGCCGCGTGCTGGCACTTCGGGCCCTCCATCTTGTTCGGCCTCACCATCTAACGAAGCCATACTGCTGGATTTCGATCAACTCCGGAATCTCATACAATATGAGCACCGAGCACGCTCTGATGTCGACCTTGAGGCACTTTTCAACAGTGCTACATTCAAGCCAATGCAAGATACCATGGAATTCATACGAGCGCTTTCTAACGCTTCAACTACCGACCCCGTTTCTCGACTGTCTCGTGACGCACTCAACCGCCTTATCGATCCACCAAATGTGCCACTCGTTTTAGACGACCCTGCAACTCGGCACGCCATATCTATCTATCTCGCCCTCGAGAACTCTTCACAGGCCGCCTATGATGGTGTTGTGCGCTCCTTCAGGCACAATTTTTCTGGCATCGGGAACATGCCTACTTTCTACGCGGTAGAGAAACTCATCCAGACCTATACTGGTATCGAGACAATCCTCACGGACATGTGTCCAAATACCTGTCTTGCATTCACTGGACCGTATAGCGATCTGGTTGAATGTCCGCTCTGTCAAGCTTCCCGTTGGAATGAAGCAAGACTTCAAGGTACAAATGGTCGTCTCAAAGTTCCAGCCCAGCAGTTCACAACGATTCCTATTGGACCCCAACTGCAGGCGCGTAACCGAAGTCCTGAAAGCACGGCTGCGATGGGCTATTTATGGCGCAAAACTCAAGAAGTTCTTTGCGCTATCGTTGCTACCCATTCCTCGCACATCCCCATTGTTGATGACATTGTCATGGGATGGGATTTTCTTGGTGCGGTCCTTCGCGGCGATATCACACAGCGCGACATTGTCCTTATGGTTTCGCTTGACGGTGCGCAGCTTTATGAGAGCAAAGAGTCTGATTGCTGGATGTACATATGGATTATAGCCAATCTCTCCCCGGACGTTCGATATCGCAAACTCAACGTCCTTCCTGGCGGTTTCATACCTGGTCCCAAAAAGCCCAAGAACGTCGATTCTTTTCTCTTTCCTGGTATGCACCATCTTGCTGCCATCCAGCGCCAGGGTCTAGCTATGTGGGATCCGACAACCGACACACGCTATATCTCTTTTGTCTATCTCCTTTTTACGACCGCAGATGGCCCTGGCTTAGTTTATTGGGATGGGATGGTCGGTCATAACGGCAAAAACGGGTGTCGCTTATACTGCGGTATCCCAGGCAGACGAAAAGAACGCGGTAACCGTTACTACCCAGCTCTTCTTTGTCCTCGAGACCGAGTCCCTCAGGGAAGCAACCACAATGATATTGACGCTTTCAACATTCCTTCCGGCGGATCGTCAGACTACATACACAATCTCTTCAAGATCGTATCTGTTGCCAACCAGACCCAATGGGAGAAAATGAAAACAGAGACCGGCCTTACCAAGCCGCCCCTTATTCTCGGCCTCAAACACTCTCGCTCGCTCGGCGTTCCTTTCTGCATGACGACTGACATCATGCACTTGGCGGGGAATATTTCAGATCTTCTGATCTCCCTTTGGCGTGCAGATATCGATGCTGCCCCTAGTGATGACAAGCAGACATGGGATTGGGCTGTGCTTTGTGATGATACCATCTGGACAACTCATGGCCAGGATGTCGCTTCTGCGGGGAAATATCTTCCTGGTTCTTATGACCGAAAACCGCGTAACATCGCTGAGAAGATCAACACGCAGTACAAGACTTGGGAATTCCAAGTTTACATGTTTGGTATTGCACCGATACTACTTTATGATCTGCTCCCTCTGAAGTATTGGTCTCATTTCTGTCAACTTGTCCGGGGATTTCAGATCATGTGCCAACATAGTCTGACGCGCGAGCAACTGGAAGACGCTCATGGTCTTCTTTGCATGTGGGAGCGGGACTTTGAACTCATGTACTATCAACTTCGACACGATCGAATTCATTTCGTTCGCCCTGCTGTACATCAAGTAATACATCTCGTACCGGAAGCATTTCAAAAAGGGCCTCCAATATGCTATGCTCAATGGACTATGGAAAGAACGATAGGGAACCTTGGTCAGCAAATCCGCCAGCCGTCCAAGCCATATGCAAATCTTGCTCGGGAGGGTGTTCGACGCTCTCAGGTTAATGCATTGCTTGCAATCTTACCAGAGCTCGATTCTCCTCCAAAGTCCCTACCACATGGCTCAATCTGTCAAATATCAAGTGGTATTTCTTATTCAGATATTCTTATCCTGATACCACTGATATCATATTATTCATTTTTATATTGGATAATCATTCGCTATTCATACGTCATACTATGAGTCATCTTATATGACTCACTTACCGATCCTATCGGATACTTACTAAACATGTATGACAGGTAGTGCGATTCTATCGCATACTCTCCTTCCTTATTAGGTAGAAAGATAGGACTGTGCACGGACCAGTCCAAATAGATACATACAATCCTGTATAGTATATAAGAGGAGAGCTCCCTCACACTCACTCTCCTCAGTTAGAAATCTACGCTCTACTCCACTTCAATCACTCTTGCTTCGCATCCTAAAAAGTCTCCTCAAGTAAGTCTCTACTTGTATATACCTCTGCATACTTCTCCAAGAGAGGAAGTATCCTACGCTCCTGCGTAGAGACAGAGAACCTCCCAGTTCTTTACAATTGATCTGGGTGGTGGTTATGTGCTGCTTCGCAAACGCTCCAAGTACCCTGTTTCACCAGACGAAACACTTACGCGAGCATTGCAGAACTATTTGCCTCATCTTCAAGATCTTCCCCGATTTGATAAGTGGGCGCGGCTGCTTTTGCCAAATGGCCAAATCGCTCGTTCTGCATGGAGGGAGACTTTGAAGTCGGATGAAAACTTGCGAATATCACGCAACATTAAGGTAGGTTTCCCTCAATCAATCAATGCTATTATTTCTGATTCCTTTCTAGTTTATTGATGGCACCAAGGTTCGAATAGGTGAAGTCCAATACTTCACTCGCCTCGCCATTCGTTCTACTCCCAACGTTGAAGCTGAGTGGACTTTTTCAAATATTGCAATACTTAGACTCTATTCTGAGCCGGATACTACTCTGCTTCGCCTTTCTTCTCAAGTCCTTGCTGCATCCACACTTTCCGACGAAATTTTCATATGTGATATCGCAAACATCTGTAGTGTCGTCGCCATGATACCACGTACATTCACTTTGCCGTCAGGAATCGACAGAAATTTTTTTTGTATGATGGAGAAGCCGGGTCTTGATATTTCTGACCTTGGAGTACCTTACAGCATCTACTCACACTCCGAGTCTGCTAATGACGACGATGAAAACGAAAACGATGTAGATATTGAGTAGATAATATATATTTAGTGACCAAGAGTTTGATTAATGGCAGCGTGATGATACAGAAAGCTCAACAGCGACAGCACAGTAGCACGACAAAATAACAATAACTACTTAACTATACCTACAGCAATCGAAGACGCTTTGTCAATCTAGCATCATATTCTTGTGGAGAAAGGTGTTTTTCAGCGATCTTGATCGGCAGGAAGCGTGAATCAAATGCGCGTGTCAGATACTTTGACGTTCGGGTTGGTGAGTTGGAGATTTCGGACTTGACAAGAATGTGACATGGGAGTACGACACATCTAAAACAATCAGATATGTATTTGACACCAATAGTCAACGTACCGAATATAATCACCTGTGGTATCATTAGCGGATGGCAACTTACATGTACCACTGATCCCAGTCTCGGTTTCTGAACCGAATTCTTTTTCAACCAGGGTAACCGCGCTATCCTCACTTTGGACTTATATTAGTTGGTTCAAGGATCCAGTCAAAGTACGTACACTTTTGGCTTAGAGGTCACCTTGTCGTCCGGTGGCATAGCCACATCAACTTGAATCTCTCTATAGATGCGTGAAATTAGTACACTGCACAGCAAAAAAAGTACTTACACAGATTTGGTCTCAATGTCCTGATGCTT
The DNA here is from genome assembly GCA_038089855.1 of Royoungia palumana. NCBI lineage: Eukaryota > Fungi > Basidiomycota > Agaricomycetes > Boletales > Boletaceae > Royoungia > Royoungia palumana. The sequence goes on along the minus strand of JBBPLQ010000063.1, from coordinate 1,062 downwards.
GATACGAAGAATAATATTCTAGTCAAGAGGATTAATAAGAACAATAGAGTATTTGAAACCAACGTACCTTACGCCCAGGCTCAGTGATATCAAGGGCAAACACATAGCTTTTCCAGCCTGGGACAATGCCATTGATATCCAGTAAAAAGGTATCTCCGGACACATGGATCTCTGGAGTCAGTGGGATTCGAAGCTCTTCGAATGCTTCTAAGTTTAACATTGTGAGATTCCGATTGTGAGTATGAGCGGCATGCAGTAGACACATGGAATTAGCTGAGTCGGAGTTTTTAAAACTGTATATCCCACCACCACCACAATCTTATCTTTTGATCTCTCCCTTACACTGCGATGAACGGAACATACGACTTCTCGTCTTTCAACAGCAACAATGGCTACTCTTCTGGCCTCACTAATCTGGGATTCTCCGAGAATTCCGCTGACACCACGGATGTTTTCGGACGCATTGCCACCCCCTTAATGTCACAGCCGAGTCCAGCGCTTGGTTATTCTCAGGGCCAGGTGCGCTGACTTTGAAAAGGACTAACACGTTGCAAATATTAGATAGGCATATATGCAGGAAATCGCTACTTTGAGAGAGCGCTGCAGAGCCCTGGAGACTCAACTCGTTAGGACAACAACTGAACGCGACACTTTAAAGTGAGTTCATCAGATTGTTTCAGTGGGCTGATTGCATTATGTGATATAGAACCATGTTCGAACAATTATCTGCAACTTTACAGCAGCGAGGCACGCCGCCACCATCTGCAAGCATCCCTCAAAAGCTTAGTGCCGATGCGTATCCTAAACTCCGTTTTTGGAGAGAAGACACGTACGACAGCTGGGTAAAAGACTCACCCGAAGCACACGCCAACCCTCGATACAAGTTCGCATTCCTGGAAGACGAGGAAGGTCAAGCGGTCTCCGAGAGCCTACTCAAGTCCATCCGTGAAAAGATCCGAGAAGGTTTGTCAGAGCTTTTGGAGAAGAACATGGCTCCCAAAAGCTGGGGCAAAGCAAGCGCTTCAGCAAAGAACATTGTCTACTCATGCGTCTATGCAGAAT
>JBBPLQ010000062.1:58426-68772 GCA_038089855.1 Royoungia palumana | reverse complement strand
GTTTTCATGCCTGTCCATGCACCCGTCGCCATACTCGGTTCCTCCGACTCGAGCGTCTGAAAAAGAGTCGTCGGCAATGGACATCAATCAAAAGGGCTTTACTGACCTCGAGTAACATTCCGATGACATTGTCCACCTCTGAAGGCGGTACACCTCCACACCCTGCGCCAATAAGCCGTCTATATTCAGCCATCCGTCCGCCAGTCCCTGCCTCCGCCTGGAATGCAATCAGCTGATCGAATAATTCCTTCCTCCGCTTGCGACTATGTCCCAGATCTTCCCTTAGCACATCGCTGACAGCCTTGATCGCGTCTTCACCATCCGGAACATCGGCGTACAGTGCAAGAAGGTCTGTCAGGTCTTCTTTCTGAGGAAGCGCCTTTCGTTTTCCTTTCCCCTTTTCTTTGCTCCCTGGTTCTGCCGACGCCTCGCCGTCATCGTCATCGTCCGTCCAGTAGGGTACGGTTGAAGGGGTGATCTTTAGCTCTCCTTCTGCTGCGTCCCTTATCGACTTTTCTCGGTTCTCCTCGTCTTTGATCCATTTTTCCCATCCCAATCGACATCTTTTTCCCATCTTGTCCGACAGCTGGTTCTCGAGATCCGATAGTAGCCCTCTCGCCAGCTGTAATCCTTCTGCTTGCGTCTTGAGCTGATTGACCGCTCGGTGGCTTTCGAGAATCTCCTGTTGGATATTTTGCAAGAGTGCATGGGCCTGATTCATATCGCGCTCTTTCTCCTGAAGCTCGCGATCAAAAGATGCAGCGAGAGTATCAAGCATACTCGTGATTTCATTGACGCATTTTGTGCTCGCTTTCTGACCAGATACTGAGTAGTGTAGCGGCAGGCGATCGTTACCCACAGGGAGGGAGGAAGGAACGACTGGCAAGGGATACGCAGCCTGTGCATTGCGAAAAGACATTCCCCCAACTCGGGAAATCGGTCCCGGAGACGACCGGAAGCGCTCATCCTCAAGGATGTAATCCTCGGTACTCTTCCCATCGCGATTCACAAGCTTGGGGTCCGCTCCATGATCGATGAGGAGTTTGACGAGGCGCTTGCTTCGGCAACGAGCAGCCATTGTCAATGCAGTCTCGCCATCTTCATCTTGGAAATTAATCACGTCGGCGAGTTCCTTGGGATAGTCGGCCAAGCGATTGAGGACCGTCTCCATATAATAGCGCGCTGCATGGGTCTTCCCTTTAGACATTGCAACGTCGACGATATGGTGGAAGACGGTCCGATTGTAATTGTCGATATTGAGCGTGGAGCGATGAAGAAGCTCGTATAGCTCTGGGAATTTTCGTACGTCGTAATTGTTTGCAAACATGACACTGCGCATCATTGCAGTCTGGCCCGCCTTGTTCACTTTGAAGATATCTGCACCGGCTGTGAGGAGCAGTTTGACGATGCGGAGCCGGCCCATTGCGGAAGCCCAGTGCAGTGCAGTGTGGCCGTCATCATCGATGGCCATGTTTGCGTCGAAATCGGGGGGAGGTGAGATGAGAATCTGAGGGATCTGATTTGTGTCCGAAATGAAATATTCGAGGATCTGATCGCTATAGGCGCGCGGATCATCAGTGCCGTTGGGTTGTGTGGCGATATCGTCTTCCGAGGGGTCATCGAGGCGGTCATCGAGATGACGTCGCGACAGTTTACGTCGTGCAGCATGCCTACGGTCTTCTGACGCGTCTATTTGATCATAGGCATCAGCGATGGGGGAGGGTGTACGTGAGCTAGACGAGCCGCGTGAAGGAGAAGACGTCATCGAGCCATCCTCTGAACCGGGTTCCGAAAACACTTCCGGCTCCGAATCGTCTTCGGCGTCGGCGTGGCGGCGGGAGCGCGTGCTAACGAGAGCGGCGGGGGGCTCGACGGGTGCGGCTGCGGTTGCGGCGCGACGGGCGGGTCTTGTGACGGAGGCTGTGGATACGAGATGTTTTGGCGCAAGGGGTGGACTCTTGGCGGCGGGTTGAAATTCGATGATAGGACGAAGGGCGGCTTCGCAGTTGTACTGCCTTGCGAGCGCAAGGCCTCGTTCGAGGGGGATCCATGTACCTGAGGGGAAATGAAGGTTCGGATGATGTAGAGAGGAAGAAAGACTTGCCTTGATATTTTCCATAACCGCCCTGCACTTTCTCGTGTTCGCCCTTTTGGATCTCCCGTTCGAGGACGCGGGTGCGCTGGGGTTTGTCAAAGCCTGCGACCTTGAGTATCTGTGTCGCGTTGAGCCACGAATCCGAGCGGCGGCGCATGACGGCGACGCCTTTGCACATCCTGCGCGTGTCCAAGAGGTGAGGATGCTTGTGTCGAGCACGGTGGGGAATCGCACGTACATCTCGTACACGGGTATCCCGCTGTAGGTGGCCTGGGAAGGACGTGTGAGCGAACGACAAAGGACGAGAAGGGCGGAGGGGGCAGACCTTGAAAATCTGGTTGTCTGGCATCGCAGGAGACGGTGTGCGCGCGCGGGGGACGTGCAATGACCTGTGCTTGGGAGTGCCGGGCTACGCGTGAGCCAACAAGGACAAACAACGCGATTCGTATTGGCCCCTGAGCGACTCGCCCGTCGCCTCTGCCATGCGTCCTGGCCTTGAGGTCGACGACGACGACGTTCATTTGATGGACACGCGCACTTCATCTGGCCCTGCATGCACCCCTGCCAACCCCGACGAAACTCCCCACACCTCGCCTCGTGCACGACACGCTGTTCTTACGGCCACACCGTGTGTTTCTTACCCCATGCCCTGCGATCCCGTTTATTTTCGGCTGCCCTCGCTCGGACAGCGCGCGTTGTGCCCGCACGGACGAGCAGACGTGGTTCTGCCGTGTTGTTGCTTATTTGGGTAGAACGCGACGGTCACGGGATCTTGTTTCCTTTTCCAAAGAGCTCTTGACGTCTACCTCGAGGCACGTTGCCACCGCTCTTTATTGTCGCGCTCCTCTGCCACTCCTTCCCCTCTCGTCTCTCCGGTCCCTACGACCACCCCATGGCCCCCAAGTGCGAGCCCCTCTGCCATTTCGGAGACAGGTATATCATCCCGGCGCACACCGTGTCTGCCCCATCAACTCAACGTTTGCTATCAGGCTCTACTTCACGACCTTCCCCCATCCCCCCCCAGGCCCACACATCCTCAACAATCAGTCCCCCGACCAGCCCGACAATCCCCGTGTGCGCGCGAGACCCAGGGGCGGCCCTTCTGCATCCCCCGACGACGATGCTACCTACTACTACTTCACGATCGACGACCAACTGCTCTATCTCTCTTTCTTCCAGGACTGGGGCCCGCTCAATCTGGCAATGGTTTACAAGGCGTGCATCCTTATCCACGAACTACTCGAGGTGGGCAGCTTCCAGAACAGCACCGTCATCGCGCTGATCCTCTCATGATAGGACAAGGACCTCCAATCACACCGACTCGTTCTGTATTCTTCCGATGAGCCGCGGCGGAAGGCAAACGCGGCTCTCTTGATGGCGCTCTATGTCGTAAGTATTTCATTTTCAGTTCGCGTCACTCTTCACACCCTTGCCAGATGATCGTTCAACGTCGTGCCCCGTGGGAAGCATTCCGTCCGATTGCTGAAATCGAATTCATGCCTTTCCGTGATGCCGGGCGCGGGCCTTCCGACTTTAATCTCAACATTCAGGACTGCCTATGGGGAATGTGGAAGGCGATGCAGAACGGCCTGTGCGATATGAATGAATTCAGCGTGGAAGAATATGAGTTTTACGAGAAAGTCGAAAACGGGGACTGGAACTGGATAACTCCGAACTTTATCGCATTCGCTTCCCCCGTAGACTCGAATTGGATCAAGAACCAGAAAGAAGCAAAGCAAGCCGCCGCGGAGCCCTCCTCCCCTGCTCGACCCGGAACAACAAACCCAGCCCGTTCTACCACCTCTAACCTCGCCCTCCAACGCAAACTATCTTCCCCATTCTGCAGTTGCTTGGATTACTTTGAGAAACGCGGCGTAAAGCTCGTCGTTCGGCTAAACACCGAACTGTACGACAGGCAGCTGTTTCTCGATCGCGGCATCAACCATCACGAACTTTATTTCGACGACGGCACCAACCCAACGGACGAAATCGTGCGGACATTCATTGATATGTCAGATGCTATAGTGGAAGCTGGCGGAGTGATCGCCGTTCACGTGCGTCGTCTTCTTTCCTTGGTTCTCTTGTCATCACTGGGTGGGTATGTTGTGATACTTTTTTTCAGTGTAAAGCAGGCCTCGGACGAACGGGCACCCTGATCGGGGCCTATCTCATCTGGAAGTATGGTTTCACGGCCGCCGAAGCGATCGCGTTCATGAGGATCGTTCGCCCGGGAAGCGTAGTGGGTCCACAACAACAATACATGTACCTCAAACAATTGGAATGGGTGAAGTGGGCAGCGATTGATGAGATGAGGCGAGCGCAGGCTGCTGCTGCCACAGCCGCAGTACCGGTCGTAACACCGGTTACCCCGCCGGCAGAGCAAGATGAAGAAATGGATGATGGAGGAAGGGTGACGCCATCTGCCAACGGGATGTCCTCCATGCCTTTACCCCCTGTGACGCCAAGTCGACACGTGGCAGCGGCTGCAGCGAAAGCACAAGCGATCGCCCCTCCGGGGCAGCCGAGAAAGACACCGGTTGCAAAGCGGGTTGCAGTGGATTCTGATGATGAAAATGCAGAGGCAGACGACACTCTTCCTGCCCTGGGTGCAGCGCCGCCCGTGACGCGGCAGCGTGCCAAGCCGGCCATGCGACAAACAGGAGCTAGAGGAACTACGTCGGAACAGCGGCCAACACGCGTCCTGCGGTCTGCAGCCGCAAGTGGCCAACGGAAACCGCCGTCGAAGACGTCTGCACAACTTCCGAACAAGATACCGAGACTGGCGACTGGGACGACGACGCGAAGCACAGCGGCCAGAGGCGTCGGTGCGCCGTCGTCGCGGAGGGTTCCGCAACCCCCGCCGTCACCGACTCCGTCAAGACTACCTACATTGGCCAAGCGGAATAATGCGACTAATACCCTGACGGAGGCTGCTGGAGGAACCAGGATAAAACCCTCGGATGCATGGATGACAACGGGAGCATCCGCTGTGGTCGTTCCCGCATCCAAAACTACCCAACGACCTGGCCCACGACCTGTGAGACGGAGACGGAGCAGCTTCAGTGCTGCCGATGTTGTGGCATAGCGACGGTTATATTTCATGTCTTACGCTCTTTGTCTATTGCATACTTTGGTTGACCCTTTGGCGCACAAGCTCTGTCAGGACTGTTTTTTCTCCCATTCGTTGTTCGTATTTAACCTGATCTCCTACATTCTGGCATTGTAAAGGTCCAGCATTTCCCATCTATCTCATCGTCGCACTACCTCGTCATCCCGTGTATATCAGTGATTCAAGATAGACACATGGAGCATGATTTGCGTGACGGCGATTTGAAACCTTTGGTAGTCACTTGCCCTCCACCCGAGAGTATTTGTGTACACACTGACAAAACCACTCGAGGTCGTCCGGGTCTACGCCCGGCATGATGCCGTGACCGAGATTCGCAATCCAGCCAGTGGTGGGACGAGTAGCCCGGAACGCCTCACACATGCGCTTCACCTCTCGCTCGATCGCGTCGCGCCCGCCAAAGAGCACGATGGGGTCGAGGTTGCCCTGCAACGCTACATCACGGGGGACCGCCGCATGTCTGGGGTCGACTGACCATTCAAGACCAAGGACGTCGTACCCCGCCGACGCGGCGAGTGCAGGCGACGCGCCCTTGGCGAAGAGGATCATGGGTACGCGCCCAAGACCGCGAGCCGCGAGCGCCTCCCGGACGCCCTGTACGATATCGATCAACGACGGCAGCGAGAACGCTTCAAAGTCGTGTGGGGCGAGGTCGCCGGCGTGGGAGTCGAACACTTGGAGGAGCTGAGGGGCCATCGAGGAACGTCATCCGGTGGGATCTGCTGCGAGGAACGAAGGCGGCCACGAAGAAAGGGACATACCTGTGCGCCCGCTTCGACCTGGCCCACCAAGTAATCGATGGATGCGCGTGCGAGCGTGCGCAAGAGGGTCTTGGACGCGGCTGGGTGTTTGAACAGCCATGTTTTGGATTTTTGGAACGTCTTGGTGGTACCACCCTCGATCATGTAGGCCATGAGGGTCCACGGGGCGCCGCAGAAGCCGATCAAGGGGACGCGGCCGGCGAGACGATGGCGGGTGAGGGTGATGGCGTCGTAGACGTACTGGAGGCGTTCTTTGACGCCCTCGGTCTGGAGGCGCTGCATGTCATCGGGAACGTTGAGGGGTTCGGTGAAGACGGGACCGGGGTTCATGAGGACCTCCATGCCCATGGCCTGTGGGATGACGAGAATATCGGAGAAGATGATCGCGGCATCGATCAAGTTTGGGTAATGGTCGATGGGCTGTAGGGTGACCTCTGCAGCGAGTTCTGGAGTCTGGCACAGTTTGAAAAACTCGTATTTCTGGCGAAGTTCCCTGAACTCTGAGGGGAAAAGGAGGACTTGAGTACGGGTGAAAGCATAGGGAAGAGGAGGATGACCTGGGAGATAGCGACCAGCCTGGCGCATGACCCATACTGGCGCACGCTCGGTGTCTTGACCGGTAGCTGCACGCAGAACGAGGTCGTTTTTGAGCGGAGGAAAGGCCATTGTGATCGAGCACGCTCGGCAGGGCCCGCTTAAGTGAGAGACCAACTAGCCACGTGGCGTGGTGCTCGACAACCACATTGACAATGTCCTGCCCAGAAGACCTCGTCGACGAGCACGTCTCTACTCTTCTCACGTCCTACTACCGCTGGAACTGACACTACAGATTCAAAAAATCGGGCGAGTTTGACCGCCTGCGGCGTGAATTACTGGCAGAGTTTCAACGCAGCGTAAGGTGTCCCGACTCGTTTACGGGGAGTGCTGACGCTCCGGGTAGGAACGGATTCGAGGGTTTCAGGCACGCGTAGACGAGATTGCACGACAGCGACTGGCATCGGATGGGAATCTGATACAGCAAACGCAGGAAGCGATCTACCGGGAATTGATGGGAGAAATAGACAGGTGGGTGGCCTGAGCGGAGGACTTGGGACGCGAGCCTGAGACATCATCCAAGATACCCGATCGTGGAGCGAGCAGTGGCAGAGGCACCGCTGCTCTCAGAGCGCGCCTTTGCCGAGACCATCCGACGCTCAGTCCGCCGCGTTCTCAACGAGAATCTCGCTCGGACGGAAGATCACGTTCAGAACTCCGATCCTCTCCCACGCTAGACCCTTCTGTGTCCCGCGGTCGACGCAGGCACGTGCGTCTTGTCCGATCACCCGAGGAGAAAGCAAAAACAAAATATATAGATATTCAGTTGAGATGGAGGACACATCAGTGCACTGGGTCTTGCTGGATCAACTCCAACGCCTTTGCTGAACGGGGCTTGATCGAACACTGGAACTCCTTCGGGTGACTGCGATACACATTGAGCTCTCCGTCCAAACACCGACGCCCAACGACCCACCTGATAGTGCCTGTCGACGGGTCAATCTCGGGGGTGATCTCGACCCCGTTCTCCACAATCTTGGACACGTCAAACGCCGCAACGGACATCGCAGTGGAAATCCACACCGACGCATCAGCCAAGTGCATCCCTGTGTAAAAAGATCCCAGGTCAGCACTCTAAACGGACCGTGTAGGCATGCCGTTTACCTGGGCAGATGCTGGTCGGGCGTGTCAGTGGTGCGCGTGATAAGCAATCTCCGACAAACACTCACCGTCTACCGAACCCGAAGCAGATAGAACGAGGGTCAAGTTCAGCCTCCTTTCCATCCCGTGCGAGGAACCGCTCGGGCTTGAATTCGCTGGGTTCGGCGTAGTTTCGGGGATCGTGAAGCATTCCCCTGTCGTGCTCGCCATCAGCAAGGCAACACAAGCACGCATCGACCACAAACCAAAGGTTGGCCAAGATCAGAGAACCCTTGGGAATGAAGTAGCCATTGTGAATATCGTCTTCCGTCGTGCAATGCGGTACGCCTATTCCGGCATTCACGGACACGCAACCACACGAGGAGCATAGGCACGCACCAGAAGGAGTAACGGAGTGCCAACGAAGCGCTTCCTTGGCAAGAGCCTCGATATATGGCAGCGAATCACGGTCGCTGAAGTTCGGAAGACGATCCGAGCCAACGACAGCATCAATCTCTGCCTGCGCCTTCTTCAGAACTTCAGGGTAAAGCGTCAATGCTAGGAAGAGTGAGTAGATAGCCGAGACGGTCTAGTCCCTTGCTGTAAGTAGCGTATCATGAGGCGATTAGTATCACCTACGGTATCGGCGCCGCCTACGAACGCATTCAGCCGAGTCCCCACTGAGGAGAACACCCACGTACCAGAATACAGTGAAGCAGAAGACCATTTGACAACGTGCTCTTCTTCCGCAGATAACGTTCTTCCTTCGAGGAGATTTGATACAAAGGACTCGGGTGCGACGCCCGCTGCCTAAAACAGAATTAACCGCTGTCCGCCGCGGAACGTAATGTTTCAGCCGCACAATTTGATCCTTGACGAACTGGAATGGTTGGTTGACCATTTCGTCAAGCGTAGCGCGCCACTCTTTCGCCTGACGCTTGAACCCGGCACCGGGGAACCATTCAGGAACATGAGCCACTGTCAAGCGAGGAGTTGAGCCAGATTGCCCGTTCTGGAAGCCACGACAACGTACATGCCGGGATTACGTCAACCATGAACGCGCCAGTGGCGGTGGACTTTGAGAACTGGTCTACGGCTTTATCGGCGAGGTCCACAAAGGGGTCGTTGTTTTCCTTGACCTCATACCCATGGGAGATGCGCAGGATGATGGCACCCGCAGTGTGACGGACGTGTTCTGCCAGTGCGGCAGGCTTGGCGAGCACTCGCTGGAGGAACCGGTGGCTCTCCGTGAGCTCGATGGGATGGTACTTGTCCATCGCTGCGCGACTGCCAATCACACGCGCAAAGTTTTTGCGGTATTCACGGAGACGGTCGCCATAGGGAAGGAGAACGAGGGTGTTCTTCCACCCGACGAGTTCGCCGCCCATAGGAAGGACCGGACGATCCGAGTAGGAAGAACTCTTCTTGTCCAGCATTTCCATCGCGACGTTGACACTGTTCAGAATGAATATATGTTGGCCCAGAATCTCGGCGTGGGTGATATCCCCTGGGGGTCAGGAAAGAAGGTGAGGTCATGATGCTGCGCGTGGTGCAAACTTGATTGGTATTACCATATATCTGGCCCCACCGAGTGAAGGTGAGCCACGGCTTGACAGATGGCATATCGGCGATGTTGCCGACAAGGGGAAGGCCCTTGGGACCGGGGGGGAATGGAGCAGGATGTTTCTTGGAGACGACGCGATTGACAAGATAGAGACCGACACCTGCGAGACACAGGTCCAGCCATGTGATGTTGGCGAGCATGGTTGGAGGGGATGATGATAAGGAGCGGCAAGGAAAAGGATGGAAATAATGGGAAGATGGGGAATGCCAAGGGGTGCGCGTACCGGGATGTTATATCTGCATATGGGGTTTCAGAAGAGGGGGTACTTACCTACATAGTACATGGGAATGCCGCGGTCGTTTCCAAGTTATCCCCCCAAGTCGCGAGGTGATCCGACAGCGTCCGGTTAATAACTCACAGGGTCATCCTTCCCATCAGCGGAACCGTCAAGTATGGTCCGTTATCCTCCCCACATAGGTTGGGAGCCTCCGATCGTATTTTGGCTAGAGACATGCTGGGTGGCGGAGTCAGTCCGTGTGATGGCCCTGGAAGATCGCATGGGCGCCGCACACATTACATTTTAGCATGCAAACTTGCAGAGATCTCCAATTGCTCGATATATTCACAATCGCTGGCCTCGTGTAATGGATTTACCCATGCCGCCACCGAACCATATATGTCCAACCCTGAACGCCTTCAACGACCCTACCTACAACATAGCCAATGGAAGTAGAGCCATGCATCAGCAGCTTGTCCCACTTGGCTGTGTTATTTGTCTGGGGTCACCTCGGCTACATGTCCGCCTTCTCCGTACGCTTTTCCTAGTCTAGCACCATGGCAACACGAGCCGCCCAGGTTCCTCACGATAAAGAAAGTTTCGGCGTGCCAACCACGTGTAACTACCCGTCGCTCGTCGTCAACAGGCCTCTTGCGCTATGCAAAGAGAGGCGCCGTTTCTACGAGACCCGCAGACGTGGCGAATGATTCCCGGTCCACTCTCGATGACACCCTCGCACCTGCAATCAATTGCCGAGATCCGCTAAGATGGAATCGGCGTTGACGCATGAAACAAGGAGTGGAGGTTTCAACGAGACAGGTGTGCTAGGAATAAATTCAGTTGGATCT
>JBBPLQ010000062.1:0-58416 GCA_038089855.1 Royoungia palumana | reverse complement strand
CATAGCTGATCGAGACCTGTGTGGCAATTCGGCGGTGTCAACTCGGCTCCAAGTGCATCGACTAACGATGCGCGAAACCCTGTTCACAGTACTGCTCAGGCACGTACTGACATCGTTCCAAACATGCTATCCGCGGGTTCGTCTTCTGTTGCTTCACCCGACTGAGAAGCAATATGTCGGTTCGCGGCGGCAAACAATGAGTTGCGAGTGCACATGCCGGATCACGCATCAGTTTGTTATCTTGCACACGACCTACGTCGGCACGTGTAAATGCAGATTCCAAGATAGACAATGTGACCTAGGAAGCAGAATTTCAGTCACGTTCGGGATCGAACGCTTGCAAGACACGAAGGCGCTTACATGCCAACCAGGCGGGGCCGACGATGCTAGCGTCTCGTCAACACGCACTTTGATGGAGTCACCAATTGCGTATTGATGCTGGGTCCGTCACTTTCCATTCGCACGGACACTTACAGCTTGTTGTTCGTTGCGTCGAGTCTAACGACAGAAGATTCAGTCACCCAGGGTCACACAAAGAATGCAAAATATCTAACTTGCAAACGAACGGTGTGACGTACAGGATCAAGGTGACTCGGGCGGCCCAGCGGCGGCACACCGACTCCATAAGAGCGAGAAAATGTCCGTAGAAAAAAAGAGGCCCGCAACACGCGACATACCTTCATAACCTGCAGTCCGCTCCCATGGAATTTGGAAATGCATTTATATTCGAGTACTTGCCGAGTCATGATCAGATGGTGGGCGTAATCAACTACTCAAAGACTGAGGATGTCTCCGCCTCATATATTCATTTCGGTCAAAAGATCATAGTTTTGTCGTATCGAGTGTAGGGCCCACCTACTTAAAGTAAGTACCGGAACCCTCTGGGACGACCGTGCTTGGCATCTTCCGCTTCCAGCTCCCGATTCAGGCGATCCAGGTGTCTTCTGAAAAACCACGCCATGACGATGCTTAGAGCGCTGGTCGCGATACAAATCGCACATGACTTTGCATAGGAAGGCCCCCATGTAGTCGGCCAAATATATCTGTGAACAGGTGAATTTTAACCAAGCACAGGCTTTGGGATCACTTACGCGCCAATTACGTTGCCAAGCTGCGCGAACGCGTTAATGAACGCAAGAGCCACGGCACGTTTGGAAGCAGGTCGTGGTATGGAATTACTAACCCAGGCCCAAAAGACGATGAAACCGGCAAAGGACTGCGCCATAAGAAACCTACGAATATGCGTTCAAGGGTCAACAAAAGCGACGTAGATGTCCCTTACAATGATATGTAACGGATCACCGTGTTCATACTCAGTAATGCCATCGAAAATCCAAGAATGCCCAGAAGCAATGGCACACAGACGTGAAAAAAGCGTTCTCCGTGCGAATCAGAGTGCCTACAGGAACATTATCAGACTTGGCTGTGGAGATATGACCCTAGAACTTACCTTGATGTAGCAAAGCCAATGAGCGTAGCAAACGCCCAAGGCGGCGAGCATAGAAGAAGAGTCATCGCCGGGGTATATCCCATGGTTGCGGTTAAGGTGGGAAAGAAGACATTGAATGACAGTGAAGCAACCATGCTTGCCAATGCTATGCTGAGCCACCAAACCTTCCAGTCCGAGAACGCCAATACCAGCCCTATCGTTTGCCCCTTCGTGTCGGCCGTATCGGTTTCATCAGTTGAATTGTCTTCTTCCATACGTAGCTGCGCCAAAGCACGCTCCTGAGGCGTGAGCCACTGGGAATGTGACGATGGGAGATCTGGCAATATGAACATCGCACTGAAGGCAACAATTACAGTGAGTGTCCCCTCGATGTAAAATAACCACCTAGAAAGTCCATTGAAATTTGACTTTTCATAGATTTTTATGAAGAATAACCTCCATGCTGCATATCCCAAGACACCATCCATCGAATCAAGAACCGCGGATGCGATGAGGGAACCGAACGCGTTGCTGATCATGAGGCCGCAAGTCAAGATTGCAGTTCTTGAGCCCAACTCTCTGCGTCTATACCTGTCCAGTAAATCAGCGATGCTTACTGAGCGAAAGCACGTGGAACTTGCCAGCTGGAAAGAAGGAATAGAGCCCCAGGAAAAAATGCAGCCTCGACGAATCCAAGGAAGAATCGCGTAAGGAGAGCCCCTGTATATCTTTTCAGAGAAAGGCTCAGACAGTGCAAGCTGAGGAAATGAAGGAGTTACGTTCTGGTCGCGCCTGAATAATAATTAGTTGTTACTGCTAGTAGATGACTGGATGAATATGCAACAGTACCCATAAGGATAGACATAACACCCCAGACAGCCATGCACCCTGAGAGATATATAGAAGGTCTTCCAATATAGTTTAAAAACATATTACTATGAGGCCAGATTAAGTTGATTGGTCGCAGAACACGCGGTGGCGGGGTACGTACGACGGTACTTGCATCAGGATATAGCCTACATATAGAGAGCTCAATATGTCGTTGAACTGTTGTCCTCGCAAGTGAAGGTCCTCCTCAAAACCACGAAGTCTCGCCGCACTGGAGTAATCCAGCAGTGAATCAATGGCAGATCAAAGCTTGGGTCCCGATATCGTCCGAAGAGCAACTCACGCAGCATTATTGCGATCAATCTAAGCCATACTAGTGATAAAACACATTCAAGAAATGTTTCAAGAATATCTTACGTAGTTCAGGATGTATATCAATATCAGGATTGACATTCGGGTGTCCAACTTCTTCAACAGGCTCTTTTCCACACGATCCCGGTACTCTTGGGATGAGTATGGCGCCGCTTCGGGACTACGGAGTATGTCATCATGCAGCTCGGGTGACGCGATGCTCTCCTGGGAGTGCCTTGGATGAACGGCTTTGTAAAAAAAATGAAGGCGTGTGGCAGGTAATCAGAAACCCAAACATTTGAAGTTGCAAGTTAACTCTCGGAAGACTCGGACTCACGTAACCGGGAGTAGCTGACACCCTCGTGTGTTCGAGCTGACATCGCACTAGAAAAATGAAACAATGCGGGGAGGACGATGGACTTGTACTATGCCGCCATTTGTGGGATGGGAGTATGTACTTTTACGAGGCCGGAAGATTCACACGGACTTTGTTGTGCCGTCATGATCAGGTTCCCGGGGAAGGTGCCCAAGCTCAGACTCACCAGACGAGTAGGAACGGACGCATGCGGAGTACCTCTACGACCAGCCTGGTCTGTTAGAAAGCTCATATCTTCATACCTCTCGCCGTCACTCTCCTCCGATACTTTCAGCCGTCTCCATCAACTCTCGGCTCTCATCCCCCCCGCGGAGGGCACAGCTGGATATGACACTAGGAAGAAAGAGCTAGACGAGCTTATCAGACTCGTCGAAGCTGTCAAGCTCGTCGATGTAGATCTTGCGACAGATAGTTCCATTCCTGATGGACGCGTGCTCCCAGAAAGTGTTGGGATCCCTCTGACGAAGAAGCTCCCCAACGAGGAAACACAACAAGCAGGACTTCTCAAATACGCGAACCGGACGCTGGAGGGCATGTATGTTGTGGAAACTGACCGGACGAGATAAGATAGTTATGGTATGTTCTCAAACAGTCGCGTACAATAGTATAGTTGACATTCATTAGATTACAGAACGAGCAAGATATCGTGTACTGATACTTGTCACCAGTTCGTTCACGGGTTTACTAGTTCAGTGTGTCCACCCGTTGAACCGAAGCCGTTCACTCCCCGAAGAGTCTCATCAAGATTCTTTCCAAACAGTGAGTACCAGATAAACGCCATAGGTGAGAGGAAGACATACCTCTACTTCCAGAACATCTGGGTTGCAGATTTTTTCGAGGACTAGTTGTGCGATGCGATCGCCCTCTTGCACTGAGAATTTCTGCTAAGCCACTATTTTATTGCTTAGATTTAAGTCGAGCTTACCCTCAAAGTCTTGGTCGGAGAGGTTGAAGAGCAGAACAAAAACCGTGCCACGATAGTCTGCGTCGATGACACCGGCCCCAGTATCGATCATGAACTTGGAGGCTACCAAAAATTGATGACTTAGGCAATTACTTGCGAATCAGAATGCGATACGTACCGAGCCCACTCCGTGGCGCGACACGTCCATATGTGCCTATAGGGACAGCAATCGAAAGCTGGGTATCGATCAGGGCTTTACCGCGCGCGGGAATTGTTTTCCTCTCCGCACTTTGTATGGTTCAGCACGGTGTTCGATGATGCGAGGCAAATGAAATACCTGTAGAGGTCATAACCTGCCGCAAGTGCTGAACCACGAGTGGGTAGTTTGGCTTTCTCTGATAGTCTCTTGACAAGAAGTTGGGACGAGGGTGAGGATTGTGCCGAGTCCGACATCCTTCGTTTCTTAAGCTGTGGTTCGACCGTCATGACAGGAAGAGCCAACTGCACCTCGACGCGAGACGCGACGTATTTGGTGTCGGACTTTTAAAAGCGTGTCAACTCAGATACGAAAGTTGTCCAGCTAGCTTTCTATGGACTTGTCCCAGCAAGAGCTTCCGATAACGTCCTACTTCACTAGAACCGGTAAAGAGGTTAGACATCGCGCAAGACCGCGAGCGAGGCCTGCCGAAGTGCTACAGTCAGCAGCGCGTTCTCCAAAGCGGAGGCGAACCAAGTCGCAATGTGTTGTCGCGAGTTCATCAACTGGTCACGCAAGCGCGTCCAAACCATGTACGACAACGTTGCAACTTCCTACCCCGGCTACTTCTACGAAAAAGCGCACGCGTGGCGAGCAATTACCAGACACATTTCCAGTGGCGCCAGCAGGTAGTTTATTGTCTTCTGTCAAACCCAACTTCACGCTCTCGAGCGAAAGGGATCTTGCACAGTCGGGCTCTGGGTCTACCCCTTCCAGACCACCTCAGTCATTACGCGAGTGTGTAGAGGATGTTGCCTCAGAGGTGACCCTTGCAATCCGTTCCACCAACTTGGGAGCAGCAATTGTGCCCACTGTCAGCGGAGAGGCGTGGTCCTCCAGACACCGACTCCCTAATAATGCAGAGACCTGCCTTATGACTCCACGCACGTCAAGAAGAGCACCCAAGACCGTGCACGGCATTCACGATCGTTCTCCTTTGGTGCATTCTAGTCGTCGTTTGTCCAAGTCAAGCCAGGTTTCTTCGCGTTCTCCCGCTTCTGTCGATTGCTATGATCCATTCGATGCTCGCGAGAAGAATGACAAAATCTTATTACCACGGGAGGAGGCATGTTTATCACCCGAGCAATACTTCATTCAGTCAGAAATATCAAATGGCCAAGCATCTGATGATCCTCTTGTACCAGTGATTCCTGTCCCATCTTCTCAGAGCCAATACCTTCTTCATCTCGATGCAACACCTAAGCACAAGCGATATCCCCGACACATTGTCCAGGTCGCCTCTTCTCAAACTCAGGAGGAAGTAGAATTGACGCTAGCGATGTCTCGTAATCCTGCGGCTACAGTTAGCTTATTAGCAGGACGTTCTTCCGTCAAGTAAGATTTACACTAATGTTTTTATTACATCTCGTTCACCATACCCTAGGTACACTCCGCCCAGAAGTGCTCGAGTCCCTCGCGCCAGCAGTAGCAGGCGAGAAAATCAGCACAACTACGTTCAATCTTCCGACCCCATTAGGACCCCCATCAACTCTCCCTGTTCGTTCCGTTATTTTGCGACAAATAAGGTGTCGGATGAGCTTCCGTTCACATTATCGAATCCCTCGCGAAGAAATACATTGACACCATATCACCCTCTTCGTTATAAGAGCCAGAGAAAGATGATTCGGAGTCCTGCTCATCATGAATCAGTTGAGAATATACCGCCCGTGTGCACTGAAGAAGATTCTTCAACGGAACCTGAATCTGGATCGGATGTTTTTCAGGTGAGTAAAAGAGGGCTGTTCGTCTTAATTTGTCTTCACGAGAACGAGTCAGATCCCTCAATTACCAGTTCCTGAGGAAGCATGCCCTATAATTCGTGATAGATTTGCTCAAGGTGATCTTTCAAGTACAGAATCCGACTCGGCAACCGAGGCAGAGTCCGACTCAGAGTTCCGTAAATGTCTTGCTGAAATCGGCAGGACACCTCGGGCCACGTATCATTCTGAAGTCTCGAAGGAACATACGACGCCGGCGCCGGTTATCTCTCCGCTTGTCTCTCCTACCAGACCGCGCGTTGCTACTGGACCCTCAAGTATGGACTTTACACGACTCTCCACTCTGGAAGGCGCTGGCTTGACCGTTCCAGACTCGCGTGTACCTCTTGCCCCGGCTCTGCAACAAATTCAGGCGGGCAGGGGATCATTGCCTTCAGTTGTGCGGGACTTCCTTAGTATGTTCCCCGGTGATGAAAGTTATCCCGCAGACTTTCCCGAGTCTCTGCGAGTTTAACCATGGGGCAGGCGTAGTTTTTATGCTGTTACATTCATAAATTGTTTCGTTGCAGCGAATTCTACATAAACTACACGCTTCCCGTCGAACCTATGGCCGTCATTCTAAACCCGTTCGTGAGCGAGGAGCTACTTCTACTGGAAAGGTTACTCCTGAGTTTTCGACCTGTTCCGTGAGCGCTGCCTCCGCTGTCACTCTGGCCACGCTCATTCCCTTTTCGGCCTCCACTTGTGCGCGCTTGTCGCCGTCAGCGACTTGATCCCCAAAGACTTCCCCAAGCTCTTCGAGCGTCTTATGTGCGGTCTCGGGATAGACGAACCAAACTACAATGAACGAAAGGACGCAGAAGCCGACTAAAAGGAAGTAGTAGCCTGCACGCATGACCTGGAAGAGCGGGGGTGTGATGAACGCGATGACAAAGTTGAACAGCCAGTTGGTGCCCGTGCTCAAGGACATGCCTCTGGCGCGCGCGCGGAGTGGGAAGATTTCGGCGCCAAGGAGCCAAGGACCTGGTCCCCATGTAGCCCCAAAGAAGAAGAGATAGACGCAGACGCCGAAGAAGAGGCCATCGGCAGCGGGGATGCGCGAAGGTCCTACAGGGAGGCTGTCGACATAGTACTGGAGAGCACCGACGATGGAGAGGGATGCAGCGAGCACGATGCTACCGATCAAAAGGAAGGTGCGTCGACCCCATTTGTCGATGAGGAACATGGCAGGAATAGTACCAGCACAATACACGAGGGCGCAAGCGCCGGCGTACAGGAGAGAGCGAGAGATGCTGAACCCGGCCCGAGTCAAATTGGATGGCAGGAAGTACAAGATAGCATTGATGCCGTTGAGTTGCGCGAACATCTGACAGGTGATACCGACGATGGAGCGGCGAGTGTACTGACAAAAGACCTGACGCCAGGTAGCCTGGCCCATCTTGCGCTCAAAATCGACAGTGGCAACGATTTCGACATATGTTGCGAGGACCTTGGAGTGTCTGGTATCGCCAGCCGCGTGAAGATCTGCGAGGACGTGTAAGCCTTCTTTCTCGAAGCCGTTTGCTACGAGCCATCTTGGTGTTTCGGGAAGAATGAATGTCCAGACGACGAGGATGCCGGCAAGCGCAGCTTGCACGACGTACGGGCCTCTCCAGGAGATCTCGGAAGGAATGGCAAAAAAGAAACCGAACCCGACCCAAGCGGAGACGGCGTAACCTAGGTTCAAGCAGATGTACTCGATACATACAAAGAGCCCGCGAGCGTGACCGGGGGCGATTTCGCACTGCAAGACGGGAACTGTCATGGAAAGGATACCGACGCCGATTCCTTGGATCGATCGTCCGGCGATCAAAGCTGCAAGGTTAGGCGCAAAGATTTGGATGAAGGCGGCGATGAGGTACATAATTGCACCAAGACGAACTGACATGCGTCGACCCATGACGTCACAGATGTATGCTGCCAAGAAGGACGCAAAGAATGCGGTGATGTTTAGACAGGAGACGGTGATGGCTGGAGGTTAGGTGAGCATGGTGGGCGGAGCGGGACAGGAGAGAGAACGTACCTTGGACCCAGGGGTCGACACCCGTGTCACCGGCCTGAATTTGCGCCATTGTCACCGTCTGTCCGAACATGCGTTTAATGAAAGATGGTTGGACCTGGACAGCAGCAATGATTCCCTGCCCATAACCAAACATCGCATCGCCCAGCGATGCAAGAGCGGAGGACGTGTACAGGAGTGGCCTGCCAACCATCCATCTTGGATAACGAGCGGAGTAGACTCGCGGCCGCAAGCGGTCAGTGAGTGTCATAACGTTGACTGAGGGAGAGTGGATTGTGAATATGTAGGGGACGACGGGGAGCTTGGAGGAGAATGTGGGCATAGTTTCGGCCCACCGAGGTATTTATGTGATTCAGAGAGGACGTACATGTTCCGAGACTTACCCTGGCCCGGATTTAAACCAGGCGAGTTGAGTGCCAGGACGGCAATGATTGATGATCGTCGGACGCATCGCCAAATAAGTACACGCACGCGACCAAGGATCCCTCTTTTATCGTACCCATCATGACTGGTCGCCTCCAGTCCAAAGTCGGTCTTGATCATAGCTCGTTCGTTCTAGTGCTGATCTCAATCTTCATAGTCTGCACTTGTTACGGGTGCTGGATCGTGAGTCTAAAGTGTCACATGTATCTATCGATGGGTGATCGATGATCACTCGCAGCGGTATCGGACTTGAAACATCGTTGCTCTTCGCAAAGGAAGGCGCGAATGTCTTGCTAGTAGACATAAACTTGTCGGCTGCTGAAAAGGGCGTATCCTTGATAAGCCAGAGGTTTCCGAACGCAAAGGCATTGGCAGTCAAGGTGGATGTTTCCAAGGAAGATGACGTCAAATCTGCCGTCGAGCTTGCCGTCAAAGAATTTGGCAGGCTTGACATTATGGTGCGAGATGGACTCGCGTTTTTGTTCGGGCCCTCAATTGACACAAATTTTAGTTCAATAATGCCGGCGAGTCTGGCGCGCATACACCATCCTGGATCTCTTTCTGATCTACCATAGGAATCATGCATCCTGAGGATGACAATGCCCTCAACACCGAGGAGCGAATCTGGGACCTTACAATGTCGATCAACGTCAAAGGTGTCTGGTGGGGATGCAAATACGCAATCCTTGCGATGCGGCAGAACCCTGTGGACGAATCCAAGGGATTCCATGCTGGAGGAAGTATCATCAACACAGCGAGTTTCGTAGCTATCATGGGAGCAGCTACTCCCCAATTGGCTTGTGGGTATTCCCTGAGACCTCCACTCGTTGCGTGGTCATGGATCCATTGTTACAGATACTGCATCCAAGGTACATCAACTTGATAAATGTCCTGTCTCCGACTTGATTCCAATCCAAGGGAGCTGTGCTCGCAATGACTCGCGAGCTTGCAATGGTCCATGCTAGAGAAGGCATTCGTCTGAACTCACTTTGCCCGTAAGTATCATCATCATCGACCGCTTTGCTCTTGACCGAGTCTGATTCCGTCCTCAGCGGACCTCTGAAGACACGTGAGTGGTCATCTCTTCCGGAATATGCGACTCTAGTTGGACAACGACTTTGGATCCAGCTCTTCTTATGGATTTCTTAAATACTGACGAGAAAAAGAACCGCCGCCTCGTTCATCTTCCAATGGGCCGTTTTGGTGAAGCAGTGGAACAGGCAAACGCTGCCCTTTTCCGTATGTGTGGTTGGATATTGATGTGAATCACCTCTAAGCATTCTGCATCCTCAGTGGCAAGTGATGACAGTAGCTATATCACGGTAAGACATCCCAGTCGTCTTCTCACACGACGGAGCATTACTCGGCGGTGTTCGGCAGGGCACAGATTTCAAGGTGGACGGTGGTCTGACATCGTGCTATGTGACTTCAGTTGGGGAGCCCACTATCGCCCCTCCTGCAAGTCTAATTTAATAATCAAGTTCATACGCTTTGAATAAATCGTACCGGTATGTGCTCAAAACTTATAATTGTCAATTATCCTTAAGCCTTGGCGAGATAGATATGCTTCTGCATCCTCGCCGAGGCATTTTTCGGTTCTGCTCGTAAATTTATCCAGATTCGAATTCACCCTTTTCGCCAATCACACATTAGTACGGCACAGCTTTCTAGATTCAGAAGGTATGCTGTAGGATGTAATTTGTACTAAATGACTCGTGTAAGTCTACGTTGAATTCGAAGAAGTGCATTCCATGCATGTTCGTCTCAGAATGCCGAACATTACAACGAATGCAGTAGACTATGCTAGGGAAGAATCGGCCCCAAACTGGAGCATCAAATACTAGGATGGAAAGATTACTATTTCCCTTGGTGGATGATGGGTACAGACATAGAAATAGCAATGACAATAAGCGACACGAATGCATTCCGATAGACCTACATCAAAACGTTCGCCTTAGATTACCTTCTTCTCTGCAGCCCGACGCTTCTCAGCCTGCTCTCTTCGTATCTTGGTAATCTCCTTTCCAATGTCGTTCTTGAGTTGTTTCTGCAGCTCTGGGCGATAACCAAGCTTGAAGAGTAATTCCAAGTGGACGAAGAAGGGAGCAAGCACAAGAGCTTGACAGATATCTTCAGCAGCGAGTCACTTATACAGGGGGAATCATACCTCCGACGATATTGTCGAGCAACGCCGGCGCGCGACCTTCTGCAAGTCCGTGACCGAGGAACTGCGCAACCCACGAGACAACCTGGACGATGACAGCATCTCGGGTTCCGTTGGGACGATACGCATATGCTGTTGCTGACAAGAGTGACAAGATCATCTGCGGTGCATAGAGAATCTGGCAGCCCGAACTGGTTGGTTGATTCGGTCTGGGAATTGATGGTGGACTTACGGCTGCGACGGGGTCGAGGATGAGGTAATAGGTCAGATAGAGTGCAGTGGTGACTGCGGACGTATTCATGTCGAAAACAAGGTAATCGCTAAACACATGGTGGACAGAAGGGAGGAAGGAGGGTGAGGGAATGCGAGTGGAGAGGATCAAAGCACTCCTGTGGGGAAACGTGTGAGAGATGGTATCGCTAATAACGAAGCAGGGTTAAAGAAGGCAAGGAAAACGACGTACCAGAGAAGAGCTGGTACACCGAAGATGTGGATAAGCACGTTGATGGGATGAGAATGGTAGGAACCATAGAAAGTGAGCTGATGGACTACATGAGATAAATAGAGTCGAATCAGGATGTAACATACGCACTTGTTTTCGGACATCGAACAAGGAGGACATGATGGAGGGAAAGATGGCTGGAGGACACACGGTTGTCAGAGGCAGTGACCTCGTCTACCACAGTCACGTCCGACGGGTTGGGCGATCACAGTCTGTTGTGTTGGTACGGAGCACCTTTCAGCGAGTCGAATCAACTTAGAGTCGATCTGTGCTAGTACAGTGAGTAGTACCGTAGTCATCCACGGCCCACAGCCGACCACGTGATCTACCCCCGTTGTCTCGGACTCGTACCGCGCGTTCCACGTTGAAAGTATGGTTCGCTCTACCATCATAGTCCGTGCAGCCGACGCGCTGCCCCTCGCTGCCAGTGTTGACGACGAGCAGGCTCGTATCTTCCTAGTCTTGAATAATGCCAGCTGCTGATTCATCATTCAGACAGAGCAGGCGTTGCAGGAGCACAAGCAACAGGCAAAATTAATATTCAGGCGTATCACACCCAACTCTGAGCCACGATGTTCTATTGAAAGTGGACAATACACGCTTCAGTGAGCCATACCTTTCTCTCAAACGAACCGAATCTCAATGGTCCGTTTAGCTACCTTCTCGCGGACAATGTTGTCTTTTTGACCATCGGGGACAAGTCATATCCTCGGAAACTGGCATTTTCTTATCTTGAGGAATTATCCAAGGAGTTTTCCTTGTCGTACGGTTCAAAAGTCGAGTCAGTGCGGAAGCCGTACGCCTTCGTCGGGTTTGGTTCGTACTAGCAGTTTAGCCGCCCCAAGTCACGCATTCATAAGTTCTGCCAAAGATACGTTCATGTCAAAGACCGCACGGTTATATCGGGACACAAGGGCTGCCAGTGCTGCGGGAGGCTCGAACCTGGACAAGCTAAATGACGAATTGCAGGATGTCACTCGCATAATGACGAAGAATATGGAAGAACTACTCTGGCGAGGAGATTCGCTGGACAGTAAGGCCGTTTCTTTCCTACCTTGCGTTAGATGTTCTGATCCGACTCCCATTTTCCTTTAGAAATGTCGCACCTTTCTACTTCACTCCGCTCGGAGTCGGAGAGATATCGCAAAGCGGCGAGGAACGTCAATATTCAAGCCATGATACGACAGTACGCACCATTTGGTGCCGTGGCTTTATTGTTTTTCGTTCTGTTATGGTGGCGCTTTTCATGAGGCCCATTAGGTATCAGTTTTGTTCAATATAGACCTCTTACATACGGACAGGATAATCTATGCGATGTTTGACCTTGGTTTACTAATTGCTCGCCCTGTACCGGGTCCGTGGCTGTTTGAGAGTTCTCAATTCTGGAACGATGAACACACGACATCGTCCGAAGCAGGGGATTGGATCCATGAGTCTGGAGATGCATGAGGCACAGCGGCGAGTTGAATGAGCAATGGCTGTTCAGTTTTGTGGTTAATGTCTCTTTGACTGATTCGCGCGCAAAGTGCCTTCGATCTGGCACGCGGAAACGCTTTGGCCGATTGACAGTGTTCCAGGAGCATCGACTCGGACATCCCTGGACCCATCCGAATTCTGATGATCACTGATATCAATCCTGGCTTATCTAGGGTAACGAACTAGTGGGTTTAGGGAACTCGAAACGTCCACTCATCCAGGTGAATGATCCAGGACCTCGGCGAGCCATGGAGGTGACAGAGGCTGAGGGCAAACCGCAGCCACGGTTAGCGACCATCGATTAACCAGGGTAAGCAGGGCTGCAGTGCAAAATCAGAGATGGCCTCGATATGGCTATGAACACGAGGCACTCGGTACGATATCGTGTCATGGCGCGAGAACAAAAAGGCCCTGTTTCTTCTTGTCCTTGCATTCTTTCCTCCCACCGCAGCCCATCATGAGTGCCGTGGGCTATGAGATGCCCCAGCCCTATTCCCCATCCGCTGGTGGTCAGATTCAACCAGGGGCCATCACCTATACCACCTCGACCAGTCCCGATGGCCAGATAATCTACCATCCATTCAAGTAAGTTCCAGTTCCACATCAGTCGTCCGAGCGATTCACAAGCACCCGTAATCAATAGAGCAGTTCCTGCGCGGTAAGTGTTCAAGACTTGTCGCCCCAGATCATCCCGTGATGAGTCCAACAGCTACCAAACGCCGCAAGGAATAGTTCACGGCATTCAATGGGTTCCCGCCGAAGCTACGCAGATCCTCCCTGCCGGCGCTACTCCAGCGAATGCGGTAAATTACACTCTCGTTGTCTGTATTCCCATTCATGTTATCTGCAGGATTTTGCTGCTTCTTGGAATCGTGGTCAACTTTCCAGGGACGATGAGAGGGCACTCGATAAATGGTGAGTGCCTCTGATGGTACTTGCACATTGTCTCACCCTTAGCAGGCAGAGGTCAGAAGAGAAACGCAGGAAGAAGGAAGAGAAAGACTCTATCAGGCGGCTCTCGAAACAATTTGATAAAGACATGCAAGAAGTAGAGCTACGTGCAGCGCGTGATAGAGAGATTCAAACCAGAGAACGCCGGCGCAGCTTCTATGGCGATGCTCCGCCTCCAGGATATGGTTCCGCATATACTCACAGCCCCAGCGCTACTAGCACTGCGGAGCTCGATCGCAAGTTCACAGAGCTTGAAATCGAAAGGGATGCCAAGTATCGTCAGAGGAAATATTCGACCAGCGCTGGGGATCGTAACTCTTTATATGGACCTCCAGGAAGTGCCGTTTACTCTTCTCCTTCGGCGACGTATCAAACACCTAGCGGTTACCCAGCCTCTGGCCCATTCAATCGTGCCCCTTCCCCATTCCGTCAACCATCTGTGTATACTACCTCTCCTAACCCACGTCCCCAGGACGTCTCGTCTTACCCGGGTGGCCCAGATCCGATTGCAAGAGCTGCGTCACCTTATGGCCGACCTGAGCCCATCGCAAGATCCGCTTCACCGTACGGCCGTCCTCCTACCGAACCCATCGCGAGATCAGCCTCACCCTATGGTCGTCCTCCCACCGAACCAATTGCTAGATCCGCTTCACCGTACGGTCGTCCTCCCGTGGAACCCATTGCTAGAGCAGGTTCCCCATACGCACCGCAGAGCCAACCCCCTTACATGGCTCGTGCTCCATCTCCGATCCCTCCCTCGAATGCGCCACTGAGCCACCCCCCGTACATGGCCCGTGCTCCCTCTCCCATCCCTCCCTCGAGAGCACCTACACAGCGTTCCACTTCGCCTTTCCCTCGAGCACCTTCTCCGTACAATCCTCCTCAATCTGGCTACCCCACCGGACATGTATTAGAAGGACAGCCTCTATCCCGTTCTCGCGCGCCGTCTCCAATGCCAGGGATTCCAGGCTTTCCGTCATCTCCTCGTATGCCTACTGCCGTTGTAGGAGACTCCCAGCTTACTGCACCCGAGGCCTTCTCGCGCCCCGCCAACGCTGCCCAGTCGTACACACCGTTCAACACAATGAAGATCCAAGAGATGGAACAGTTCTACGACCAAATCCCTAGGATGCCTCTCGTCTTAGAGACACACGACGTCTATCACCAAGACTGGATCCGATTCATGAACGTACGTGTTTTCTCTCCAGCGATCATATCCAAGCGCATGCTCAACTTTTTCTCCCAGGACCTCGCGCTCGCATGGGCCGGAAAGATGCCCCTTCCCGAGTTTTCGCGTGGAGCGCCCCCAAAGCGGTCCACGCTCGTCGCTGATCTCATTGACCTCTGGAATTCGAGTTTTTTCCTCACGCGTCGCGTCGAAGTCGTTTTGTTCAAGGGTCGCGAACGCCGCTCGGGTGCCAATGCGGGTGCGATCGACTACAACTTGCCTGGCCTGAACGCAGCTTCTTCAGACTCGTCTTCGGATTCTTCGTCCTCAGAGTCTGAGGACGGCAGGTACGGGTATAGTCGGGGTGTCGACTTGACGGATCCCAGGAGACGACACAAGGAAAGGAAGGAAGAGAGGAGGAGACGCAAGAGGGAGAAGAAACTCCGGAGGAAGGCCAAGGAACTTGAAAAAACATATGCGCTTTATCTGACGTATGTGTCCCCCAGAGACATGCCTGGTCCCGCCCAACACGGCTACTACGCCTGAACGGTTTAGTTTTTGCGCGAAACTCCATTCTTTCCCTTCATGACATCTTATGTTTTCCAGCTTCCGTCGACTGTAACAATGTTTGATACCGAGAACAAACAATGTCCATAGGCTTGATTTAGCGGCCTGTACAAAATCATGTATATACAGTGAAACAATAAAACAAGATGCGTGCACGTATTTCTATGAATATGTCACGACGACGTTCAGTGCAAGAACATCAGATGGGAGAATAGATGACAAGCACTACCGACCGCCCCGCCCGCGACCTTTTGAAGTGCCGTAGCCTCCACTGTACCCGCCACGACCATACCCGTTTGAAGGACCATTACCACCATAGTTCCCTTGAGCACCCCCAGGCCCACCGTAACCACTACCCCCACCTCCACCATAACCACCCCGTCCGTACGATTGGGAATGGCTCGGTGGCCCATACCCTCCTCGAGGGGGACCCCCACGGTACCCGCCTCGTGGTCCTTGAGACCCACCACCACCAGGTCCACTATAGCTATGCATCGGCGGTGGTCTACCGTTCCACCCGTGCCCGCCAAACCCTTGTTGAGACGGCTGCGGGAACGGCGGTCTCCCCGACTGGCCGTTTGCGTGGGGATAGTTGCTCTCGGGTGGACCATTGTCATACGGAGGTCCACGATGAGGCGGTCCGCCTCGTCCACCGTCGCAGGAGTCGTTTCCGCCACGCGCACCATTGTAACGATTTCCACGTCGATACATCTCTCCAGGGATGAGCTGTGGTGGGGGTTTGCGTGCGCCAGGTAGCAACATCGAACGGTGGGGGGTGAGCTGTTTTGGGAAAAAGTAGAGCGCTGACAACGATCTGTCATTCTTGATATCGGGTAAATCAACTGCGGTCAGCGGAGAGTAGAAGGTTGATCCTGGTATGCAGTCAGGATTGGGGAGGGCACTACCATTGATGCCCCTGGAATCTTTGACTGGCATGGGCACTGGCTGCTACACGTGCTATCAGATCACTTGGTCACGGAGGCACGAGATGTTATTGACCTGCTTGTCTTTTCGCTTCCCGTATAGGCTTTCGAAAAATGGATACAGCCTATGGTCGTCCGACACATACATCGCATTACTGCCCCAAGTATTCCGTCTTACTTCGTCCTCCGTGAGGGACGGATATCTCTCTGACATGGCATCCAAGAGTCTTTTTTCATCGATGAAGGGAAGTAAAGCAACACCCTGCCATAGCATTTTCTTTCCATTCATGTCAACCTGGAAGGAGGGCGGATAAAAGTCGATTATAGGTGACGTAGGTTCGGTCATGAGGTCATGGAAGACAGCAGGTATATGCTTTTTCGACGCAGGGGGAAATACGCCCATGAGCTGCTCATAAGGCTTAAAAGGTTGACCGGCAGTGAAGCTAATCTTCATGTCTTTGAGATCCTCAAAATCCGAGGCAAAAGGGGCAAAGTGGAATGGATAATACCACTGCCAGGAAGGGGTCTTTAGAGGACGCTATGTCAATCTTTGCTCAAGTCAATGTATACCTTGCAACTTACTCCTTGGTAATAATAGTGTAGCACCCAGGCGATGCCCTCCACATAGTATCGAGTTAGCCTGGTATGAAGTATTAGAAGAGGGTGTATGGACAAGAAAGGGTAACAAACATTTTCCTGAACTCAGTATCGGAACTTGGGCGGCCGAATTTTTGCTGATAATAACGTTCCCTGTAACCTGGTTCGTACAACCTAAGGTTCAACATGTTGGTGTTCCTTTCAGGTGATCCGAAGGGATGATGGCGGGTTCATACCTGACACCATCCACTTGCTCGACGGAGCCGTCGGGTCGGACTGTCATAGCATAGGAAGCTTCCTCCTCCTCCAGAGAGTCCTCAGCAGCCA
The DNA here is from genome assembly GCA_038089855.1 of Royoungia palumana. NCBI lineage: Eukaryota > Fungi > Basidiomycota > Agaricomycetes > Boletales > Boletaceae > Royoungia > Royoungia palumana. The sequence continues at coordinate 41,397 of JBBPLQ010000062.1, read as the reverse complement.
CGATGTCCTCTTCAGATTCTATTTGTGCATCTTCGGCCTCAACTTCTGTCATACTTCTTTTTCGACCTAGAGAGAATGAGACTGTCGAGCCATCCAGCGGCTGTGAAAGCGGAGGCGAAGCTCTCATGGAAGTATCTGAATTTCCAAGACCGGGAACATCAAAATCGGAGGCTGAGTCCGAAACATCAAAGTCAGGCTCCCGCGCTTTAGCCGTAGACACAGAAGACGCGGCAGGTTTTACGGGGACTAGTCCAGTGAGTTCTGCTTTCAAAGCTTCTGCGGCACTCATGTTCGCCAGCCTAATTGCTGCACGATTTGCAACTACGTCCCGGTTACTTCCTGCCAATGCTTGCGCAGCAGCGGGAGCGTTGGCTTTCGACTGAGTAGTTGATGGGCCACCAAGGCCTATCGAGTCTGCTTTTGCAGCAAAGTCGTTATAAACAGGTCCACTGAGGCCGAGAGCGGGAGAAGGACCAGATGCGTTGCGAATATTAGGGACACCATTGCTATTCTTGTCATAGTTGCCGATACGACGTCGCTTGGATTCATGGTCCTGACGATTCTCGGCTAAGGTTGGAAGTCAGACTTGAGCATTCAATCACATTCCTTCCGCGGTGATTCAGTAAGGAAAGAAAGTAACCACGCATACCTTCCTGCCTTTTCCTGAATATGTTATCTTCTCTGCTTGCCACTCCCTTGAGGATTATCTCTGCCCTCTCAAGCACCAACTTGCCGTGATTTGTCAAGTACCCGCCCATCCTCGGAAGCTCCGTTTTCCATATGTGTAGCAATGTGTCAATCGCGCCTTCTCTGATCTCCAAGCTAGGTAGATGAGGTAAAAAATCATTGCCAACGAAGAAAATCAATAACACCCAATCATCAATCGCTTGCTCGAGGTTGAATGAAAAACCCGCTTTGGGGACATGAAGCTCTTGTTCAAGGTACTCTCGCAGGATGGAAACATCGAGGAATATGAATGGTTTGTTCTCAGGAGGAGTAGGCTTCCGCTTCTCGATGGGATTATCTGGTTTAGGCCCAGGACATCGAACGGCAAAATGGCCTGTTTCACCACATATTCGACAAGTGTTTGACCTGTCCTGAGAGAAAACGTCTTCCCTCAGTACGCGAAAGTATGGCTCATGGGTTGCGAGTGCAAGCATGATGAGATCAGCATCCTAGAGAATCGACGGAGCTCGAGTTAGATTGTGTCATTGATGAAATTAGGAAGTATACCAATCCGTAAATGACGTGCTTGGTGTTGGGATCGTGGCCTGGATTTGAGCGCTGCCTCCGGATGAAATCCATGATTTTATGCTCTCCCTCTCCAGGCACACTCGCATCGGAAATGATCACTTGGAGCTGTTGGGAGGACAGGTCAAATAGCAGCCAACGGAGACGATAATAAAACAGACATCTTTCCATCCTGGATCCGTGTTCATTTTTTCAACGACCCAATATCTCAGTGAAGCTGCGAGGAGGTCCATGAATGGTGTGCCAGGTGTGATGGCATTGGAATCCCATGCTTCCTTGTGCTTCTCTTCATCACTTATAACTTTACCCATCGCTAACGAAGAAGGATATGCAAGACCTGTGCCGCACAAGTGAGGAGGACGTACCTTCCCATTCAGCAAGCGCAAGCTTGCGAGCTTCGGCCTTGTCTTTTGCTTCCTGGGCGGACCTGAAACGACGGGAGCGTTGCTGGTTCATTTTCGCGCGGGGAGCCACACCGTCTAGGAAGGGATAAGAACAGTGAGTAGGACAGACCCTGTGTACACACCAATTGCCATGAAAAGAAGTTTTCGGGGCCTGATCATGTTGACGACACGGTTTGTGTACTTGAATACTTCGACCATCATCTCCTCTTCTGTCTCGGGTGGAGGCTAAAGGAGTGAAATGAGCGACTTTGTCGCTTTCATAATAAGCGGGGTGACGTGCCTTGCCTTCCGGGTGCGTGCACGGATGGACCTAGAAGACCGTGAACACGGTGACGGATAATGAGGAGATGCTGACTGACGATGCCATTCATATCGAGGTAAAGATTGTCAAACTCGACTCCATTTGGGTTTGGGCCAGTGATGTCTACCGGGAGCTTGATGGGTTCGCCGAGTGCATCTGGGACCTCGGCCTCGACTTCTTCCTGAACAGACGTTACTGGCAGACCTTGTTCATTGGTGAACCATTACACGAGCGGCGAAGCACAAACCTATCCTGGGGTACTTTTTGCTGAGCCAGCGGAATAGCGCGGGGACACCCTAGCACGAACGAGTAAGCGAGAGAACAAGACATGCACCAACGTCGACGGACCATATCTTTGCGGTGGTGGTGAAAAGGACAGCGCGATGTGGATTGATTGCCAAAATAAGAAATTATTACACAATTTGTTCCCATGATGCGTTCAATGACTCGACCCAGTCTGAGCCTGTGTGGATCGCAGAGATCGCATCCTCGACGTCCACCAACATGTCGACCACCACAGAGATTGTCGCTCTGTCTCTGAAACTCACCACCACCACCGCACCAACACAAGAAATGACCCCTCCGCTTCATCCCCAGTCTCAGCCAAACCTTGCTCAACCCGCCCCGCCCAAGTCCCAAAAACAAATGACAAAGACAGAGCGCCGTGAACAGCAGGAGGCACAGCGAGCCGCAAAGGCCGCGGCCAAGGTTTCCGCTACCCAGCCCGCCCCCTCGAAGCCCACGCATTCCCATAAACAAAGCCCCAGCATCAGTGGGAAGGGTCCCATGTCTCCTCCCAACGGGATACCGAAGAAGCCCGGAAAGGGCGAGCCCAAAGAGATTTCGCATCCAAATATCCAGATCGATGAGACTCCTCGTGGCTTACGCATCTTCTCGCACTTTGGTGCCCCCAAACCACCCGCCATCACCAAGGGCGACATTCACCCTGCGGTCGTACGACTTGGTTTACAGTTTGCAGAATTCAAGATCACCGGTGCAAATGCGAGGTGCATCGCTATGCTGTCCACTTTCAAAACTGTACATTCCCGGTTACCTCGTCCTACGCCCGGCTCCTACTGATTCGAACGACAGGTCATCCAGGACTACGTGACACCCCGCAACAATACACTCTCCCGTCATCTCATGACACATATTTCGCCTCAGATCACTCACATCGTGTCAGCGAGACCAATGTCAGTGTCGATGGGGAATGCGATTCGACAGCTCAAACTCGAGATCAGTGAGTCAGATATTGACTTGCCAGAACAGGACGTCAGTTCCGTTTTCACTTGATTTCCGAGTCCGATTTAATTTGTTTTCTAGGCCAAGGATGCGCTGTGCGATACGATCGATAATTACATACGGGATCGGATCCTTCTCGCCGATCAAGTCATACAAGAAACGGCCGGAAGTAAAATCAAGGACGGTGATGTCATTCTCACATACGCACGGTCCGTACATCTCAGCGAACCCGCTGCTGTGCATGTGTTTACCTTTGTTTGCAGGTCATCCGTAGTCGAAAAGGTCTTGTTGCATGCCTGGGCATCTGGAAAGCAATTTTCTGTGATCGTAGTCGATTCAAGACCCGTGCTAGAAGGTGCGTTCTATCCTCGCTCACCAACCTCGAAGCAGCCGTTCACGTTGCCGTTGTCACAGGCAAGGCACTGCTGCAATCCCTTACGACTGCATCGATTCCGTGTACTTACCTTCTCTTGCCGTCTCTCCCATCTGTTTTGCCACACACGACAACGTTATTTGTTGGTGCGCATTCTCTCCATGCGAACGGCGCCGTTTTTTCGCGGGCTGGGACGGCCATGGTTGCTATGATGGCCAAATCACGGAACATCCCCGTCGTAGTGTGCTGTGAGACATACAAGTTTTCGGAGGGCATCCGTTGGGATGGTGTTAGCAAGAACGAGCTGGGTGAGCTGTTCATGACGACACTCGGAAGTCTTCTGACACACGTTCTTGCTTCAACAGCGCCAAGTCCATTCCCACCCACGTCGAGTGACGCATTCAAATCACGACCAAGCCTCTCGACGTTGAGCCCGTTGTATGATTTGACGCCGCCGTCGTGCATCACGGCTGTCGTGACTGAAGTGGGTATTATACCCCCAAGTTCGATATCATCAATTCCCGGAGCGTTAGGGAGAGCGACCATTGGTGCATGATGAACGAGACCGCTTGGAGTATTTATTGCCTTTGTCCTTTCGATTCCGTGCTGTACACATGCGTTAATAAGAGAGATACACGTTCGCTTATCACGTGATTTCGGGTAATCCCGACACCCCCTTTTGGAGGGTCGTTTACGTCGGGGTCGCTTCTTCGTTCTCGCCGTCGCCGCCACCCAGTCGACCACGCCCGACGTTGTCTTAGATGTCCCCATCCACCGTGTCTTTGCCCTCACCCGCCAGCGACGCCCTTCCCGTCGTCAACACCGCAAATGTTTCTCCCGACGCCCCCGCCAAGATCAGCGCTTATTACTCCCTTGTCTTCCCAAACATCACCTTCTTCCTCCAGACTCTCACTGTCACCATCGGCAGGAGGTGTCTTCCGCCAACTTCCGTCTCCCTCAACGACGCCGATAGCTCATCCTCCTGCCATAGTCTCGTCGACGTCGACCTTGGTCCCCTCAAGAACGTGTCGCGGCTGCACGCCAGAATCGAGTACGAGGAAGAGGAGGGTCGCTTCGTCCTCATCGTTATCGGTCGTAATGGCGCTTGGGTGGACGGTATGTGGTCCGGCGCCGGCAGTAGAGTGCCACTGGGCGAGCGGTGCGCGCTGTCCCTTGTTTTCCCTTCTGAAACCCGCTCATACTGTCCACAGGTCCCAGATACGGATAGCCTCTCGAACGTTCCATTTTGTACTCCCTCCTCCAACAGAACTAGAAGATTCTCCCTCACCATCTTCGACATCTTCTGTTCAGCGTGCTCGTTCCCCGTCCGTTGATATCACCTCTATATCACCTCCATCGTCATTGCCGTCCAATTCACCCTCTCCACGCGCGGCTCCTGCATTACCACCACCAAAGCCTCCACGTTCTCCCGAACCTCAGCTCCCGAATTCTAACACGATCCCTCGCACAAAGACACCCTCCACTTCCACCCCTACCACTGTATCTACTTCTAATGCGCCCACATCTAAGAAGCGCAAGAAGCCATTCCAACCACCTCCAAAGCCGGATGTGATGCCACCAAAGCCCCCATTTACGTACGCACAACTATGTTATCGAGCTATCAAGGCGATGGAAGGCAAAGCGACATTGCAGGATATCTGTGGCTGGATGATGGATAATTATGACTGGTACCGTTATAACGAAGGTGCTGGCTGGGAGGTGCGTAATACTTTTAATTTCCCACTTCTTCCTTCCATGTCCTTGGAAGCCGTTTTTATTCCGTATCTTCCCGAGTGATTCAGGCTGTCGATGAACTAACGATTTTCGCAAATTGATCCAGAATTCTGTTCGCCATAACCTGTCCTCAGGACGTGCATTCAAAAAGATGGAACGTAGTGCTGGAGAACGTGGTAAAGGCTTCTTCTGGTCCGTCGACCCACAGTATGAGCATACATTTGAAGAGCAAGCAGCCCGTGCCGCTGCTCAGGCCCAGTCTCAGTCTGCATCGTCCTCGGCGCTCTCGACGGGTGGTAAAGGCAGCATTGATAAAGGCTCGCGAAAGAAAGATAGAGCAGTCCCGCTGGATCCACCGCTCAAGCGAAGCGTGAAGAGCGGCATTGGGCCACTGCCACCACCGCTGACCTCTGCGCCCCTCAGGCCGGCAACGCCATCCTCGAGTCAGCTCGTCGGAGGTTTGACGCATGGTCAGGCACTTGCAGGGCCATTCGCGATTGCTGCCACCTCAAAGTTCGTTGATTCCGGAACTGCTGCGCTAGAGAGCAATACGAATCCCACTGAACTACAACGAATCGGCTCGATCGCATCAGTTGCCGGGTCAAGCTCTGGATTGGCATCAGTGACTGTGACGCCTACGACCAACTCCGTGGCCGGAATGTCTTCTTCAGGATGTGATCCCTTATCAAACGACATTGCACCTTCAGCCCCAGTATCGCCGTTCGCTACTCTTCCACCCTCTGTTTGCCTACCGATCATCATCGGTCCCATTCCCTCTTCTCACCCTTCAAGTAGCACGACAGATCCACCGCCGATAGTACTCCATAATAACACCCTCATCCTGTCTCCCGTGATTTTCTCGTCTCTTGCACCAGAACAGCTCAAGGCACTCGAGGAGATGGGAGCACAGAAAGCGTTAGAGGTGCTGCAGGGGCACATTGTACGGTATCTGAAAGAGCGAATGGGAAGGAAGAAGAGGAAGAAAGCTGCTGTCAGTGGTGCTGCAGAGAAAGGAGTGACCAAAACCAGCAAGACTGACTTACCTGAGCGGCCAAACCCATTTACCACCACTCCGTTGCCTTTGCGAACTGTACTCTCGACTCCTACGCTATCTGCAGCGGTCGTGCCACCCATTTCCCGGATAGCAGCTATTGGACCAACCTCGGATTTTCGCATTCTAGGGAAGGAGGATGTGCCATCATCTGTGAACAGCGACACTCCTCTACCTGCGCAAACCTCAGTCGTCGTCGATGACGAAAATGACGAAGAGAGCCGGGTTACAAAGAGAAGAAAGCTTGGGAATGAGATCGAGGCAAGCACAGAAGCAAAGCATGGCATGGCAAATGCAGCTCAGATATCACAAGCCACCGACGAAGACTTTGATGTTGATGTGTGCTGACTATTCTTTGTCGCCATTCACGCTCTCCTCTCTGGTCCTCTGACGTGCATCATTTTTCTCTCCTCTACCATGATTCATGACATTAATATAACATCGCATCTGCATCTTACCATACCTCTTGCATCAGGCTCCTTCATACTTGGCGTGAACTTTCTTGGATAGCTTTGGGGCAGTTTCACGCGTCCGGTCCGCATTTCAACTTCTCCCGCTGATACGCACTTTACGACCACCTGCCCACATTATGTCTCCCCTGATGCACCGACAAGTTCACGCACCTACTTGCACGATCACATAGTTACTACTAGTACTTTCAATATCATTGAAGTAAAATCGAGGGTTGAACGTTGACGACTGGCTGGTGTTCACACCACTCTCCCATCAGAATTTCGAGTTTGCGTCATGTGGTGCGCTCTACGGAGCGGTCGTCCGCGCCAAGGTTGCTCCCGGATTTGAAGATTTATGTAATTTAGACAATGCAAGCGATCCTTTGTTTTGCGAGAACCTTGGTCGTAGCTAAGGTGACCTCTTTTTCTATATCTGCGGGACCTTATCGATGTCACCCGAGTCGGGCAAGGCGATAATCTTGTGGCGGGCGGCGTCATGCTTGACCACCAGCGGGAGAGATAAGAGATAAGTAACGATGATCATGAATGCCGTCGACATCGAAGCGTCAAAAAGAGAAAGATACACTCATCATGAAGGTGACTCCAATGGCTCCCCTTGGTACACGGAGATGACCGACTGATGCAGATGAGTGGAGTCACGGGCGTGGCAAGTGCACGACCTGTTATCGCTTGGACACGCACCTCCTGGCCAGCGCCGAATGCCCGGGCCAGTGAAGCAACGTTCATTCGAGTCGACCAATTGCCCGAGTGGCCTGTGTGGTCGTGGGACACGGGTGGCAAATGGATAGGCCGTGATGTATCACATATGCTCCAACCGCGCGCAGCGGCGAAAACGTTCAAACGTTCATGTTCACGCTCCGCGTTCTGTTTTTTTACTTAATCTTTATCCCGTCGCTGACGTTTCTTTCTCTCCGGTTCAGTCCGCCGACGCGGCGAACATGAATCTTATTCCTGGAACCCCCGCACACGGAACATCCCATGGACGTACGTACCAGTGGTCACCTGCTCCTGTTTCAGAGTTCAAACGGCGGCGTTTCCAACCACAAAGAACCCACATGCGTACACTGTAATCCGGGAGCTCGAAAGAGGCGGTCGGGTGCGTGCATGCGTGATACTAGCGTACATGGTGTCACGAAAACGCCAATTGGACAGTCCAGAGGCCTTGACCAGCCATCCGCGAGAGGACGAGCGCGACTTCAATAAACTGAATGCAAGGTTCACTGGCACCGGGCGGGGTTCGTCATGTGGCACCTCAGAGCTATGGGCGTTCGTCACGGGGATCTATTTCGGCTGAACAAGGAATCCCTTTGGATCACGAAGGACTGCGAAACAATGCCATACCGACTCGATGTGGATACCACTAGCAAGGTTCCGACAGCTCAAGGATCACAAGATACGAGGCGACATCTCATCGCGGTCATCCATATTAACTGCGAAGCAGTGGCACGGACTCGGAACCGGATTGCAGGTTGGCCGTCCATCATAGCAGTCTCAGCGCGTACGACCCGACGCGAGTCGGATGACTCATGACTTGGCAGTGTGGTCGAAGTTGAGTTTACAAAGGACCGAAACATGGAGGGAAAATGGTATGCTCGCATTCAGGTTTGTTAGCTCTCTAGGTGCTGCCCTGCTGACAAGCTGACAGGCTCCTCCAAAGCACAAGTTGGTATATGATTCGGAACCACATTGCCGAGTCATTACAGTTCATATTTATATTTACAAGCTACAAGCAAAGGTGGCAAAATGATTCCCAGAATCTTCCTCCTATCATATGACACTCGACAATTAGCTCCAAGACTCCAAATCTACTAGTAACCCCCGGGTCCATGGTAACGTTGGTTACGAAATCGTTGGTCGAAATTGTCCACAATTTGGATAGCAAGCTTTTTGCCTTCTCGGCTAATGACTGCACCATTATTCACTAGGATTTCCTTGATATTGTATGCAAGATTGGTAGCTTGTTCCTCTTGGTATGTGATCCAGTTTTTCCTCATGTCAATTTGCTTCAACAATGTGAGGAAGTCTGGGTATTCTATTGAGAAAGCCTATGATAGTATAGTCTGAATTTTGTTCTTTGGAAGATGCATGGCCACATACAGGTTCATCACCAAACAACTCATAGTTTTGTAGTTGTTTGTGGATATACTTCAAAATTGCTTCCCATGATTTGACTTTTTTCATAGATTCAACTTGTATTGTGTGTTTGATGTTCATGGGTGTCACTATAGCTTGACTGTGTGGGGTAGTAGTGATGTCATGACTGGGATAGAGGGTAGCTTGAGGAGATTCTTCTTTGACTATTGAAAGGAACATCAAAGTTTTTATATGGTTTTTGTTTTATTTAGCTCATGCAAACCTTGGTCAGGTCTGTCATCACTGATTGAAACCATAGAATCAAAAGATTGTGTGAAGGTATCATCATTTGAATGTCTTGAGACATTTGGCTTGGGTGATGCACTTGCAGTTGATATGGTTTCAACTACTAGAAGATCAAAAGTCAAACACAAAATGGCAAGTAAAAATACTCACCTGAAGCAGAACCATCTGAGGATTGAACCTCAGTCTTCATGATATCATGGGTATTCTCTAACTCCAAGGCTAGATAGGTTAATTAAGTAAGCCTATAAACAATCCTAACAAATTAACCTGCCTTGGTCATTTGATATGTTTGCCTCCATAGAGGTGATTACTTCACCAACCCCAAGTGCTGATGACTGATCCTCTTTGACACTAGAATCAGGTTGAGGCACTTGAGACAGCTGGTTGTCATTCTACATGGTGTATCAGTCATTCAATTGATTGTCATGAATCAATTCAGTCACCTGCACATTTTGTGCCAATGTTTGTGCACTTGAATGATATGATGCTATATATCTGGAGTTGATATAGAGAGCATTTCTTTGTTTTTTTGTAGGTCTATTTTGTTGTCAACATGGCTTGCCAGCAAATGGACTATGGAAACAAGAGACCTTTTATCTGGTAGAAAATTGTCACTCCTTCTGGGAAAAGACTTGGACTGGTGAACACTGCTTGATGGGTGGGCATCTTGGAGATCATGAGCACCAGTTTGTTCACTGGTGTTTGATACAGTATAGGGATACATGACAGGTATAGGTATGAAGGGTTGTAGAGGATGTTCACAACAGAATTTCAAGGATGGTACAAATCAAAGAAGAGAAGAAACAGAGTGCCAGCCCTCGTATATACAGTGTCGGAGTTGAAATATTGCCGGAGCTTGAAATTGCGAAGACATGAGTCAGCAACAGCCCTTGGGAAATGAATCCAGAGTGGATGCGGCCCGGATCAAATCGAGTCGAAACGAAACGTAATAAGCACGGTCGGGTAATGCCGTGTACGGGTCGGGAGATGGTTGCCGACAGTGGGATTAGGTGGAGGTGGGACGTGAGAATGAATTATGGTTCTGTCGACGTATCGAGTATCAAGCGCCGTTAATTTGAAAGAGCTGGAGCTTGCTGCGGGAGATGTAGACCTTTTGTAAGAGATGAGGGAGGTAATAAGAAGTGGAAGCACGTTGCTAAAATGGCGTGAGCAGCGATGAAATAAAAATGAATGATTTACGAGAGCAGGGGTGAGCATGTTGCAAGTGGTGATTGGATGTCGAGAAAGAAAGGCGACGGCGAGGACTAGGCAACAGAGGTGGAGAGCGCAAGAGAGATGCGCTGTGCCACCCTGAGTGGCAGACCGGACAAACGTGCGCAAAGACCCGTGACACCGCGTGGCATGATGGTCGCGTAGTAGAAAAAGTCCGACGTTAGAGAGGACGAAGCTGCTTCTTGGCTGCCGTCGAGGTGAGTGCTGCGTTTCGAACGTCCGTCGCTGCTGAGCACGACGCTGGCAGGATCAGACAGGGCTTGGTGGTGTTGCTGAGTCATCAGAGACTGTATCAGATCTCGGAGCACGTGTCTCTCTCCATATCGTCATGATAATTGTCTTGACTGAAATTCATCGCGACCCGTCGTGCTACACAGACCCGCACCGTCATGACCTCTCGCTTCCCCTCGCCTCCCCCGTCTGCAGACCTCCCCGCCACCGCCTCTCCCCGCCGCCATCCCCACCTCCTCTCCGACCCTCCCCGTCCCCACCCACAGCTCTCCCGTCCCCGTCCCCACCCCTCTTCTCCCCGTGATCCTGCCCTGCTTCCCCCCCTCAGATCCCTGCTCCCCCCCCGCCGCTTCTCTCATTCTTCCTCTTCCTCGTCCGCCCACTCACCCACCCCGCCCCTCCCCACCGCTGGCATAGGCAGAAAAGTCGCAGAGTCTCTCGAGCTCTTCAAAGAGTCTGAGGAGAGACCGCGTTCGTCTGAGACGACTTCGGGCAAGCGTCGCCTTACTACCTCCCACCCCAACGACGGCGTAGCTGAAGCGAGATATGAATTTGTCAAGCGAGCAGACTGGCCAGATCCGGAAACAGCTGCCCTTCGACGTGAACGCAGTTCCACCGCTCTTGAAAACGTCAGAACGATCGACTCATTCACCAAGAAAGATCCAGACTCATTGTCCCCGTGCCTCCTTGCACGCGATCCACCTTTCTCCGATCCTTCTCATTGGCGCAAAGAACTTCCCATCCGTGGCAGGCGCAGACAGCGTTCATCCGGGGTTTCGACTCCAGACCCCCGTCCTACTTCCTTCCAGCCTTCCCCCATTACTGTCCCCCAATCCCCATGCATCCGTCCCCACTCAAGGGCTTACCCTCCCTCTCCATCCCCCTCTCGCTCTCCAACTGACCGCATTCCTCCATTAGCCCTATACAATTCGGTCATAGACTTGCCCAGCGTGTATGATCATCTCCCAGAACCGGGTGCCACGTACCTCCCCGATCTCACTCGGCCCTATTCGCGCTCGCCTACCCCTCCCCTATTTCCGTCCGCCGTCGACCCACCTCCCCACGGACTTCCATCTCCATCTCGTTCGTTTTCTTCGTGGTCCACCGATGACGAGTCCGCTTGGGAAACCTCTTCAATCATGTCGGACATCTCGACCACGTCGGGAACTTCGGAACACCCGCCATCGCTTTTCCAGCTTGCAGGGATATCACCAGTTGACAAGGAAGACGAAGCCCGACGAGCTCTCGTTCAGAAGCCGGTGTCGGACGGTGGACCTTATGGCTCTGAAATCTGGAATGCAGATTCGCTGAACACGGTGTATGGTGATTCGGAGGAAAGCCTTCCTCACATTCCCTTACGTCCTTTTCGTAATCAGGTTGGTGGTCACAGTGCCATCTATAAATTCACGAAAAGAGCAGTGTGCAAGGTTAGTATATGTGCATGTACGTTTACGTGTGGTTGACCCACCCATTCCAGCCTCTCGTATCACGGGAAAATCAATTCTATGAAGCGGTCGAACGAGAGGCCCCGCCGCTCCTTGGTTTCACCCCCCGGTATCTGGGAGTTATGTTGGTGACGTATCGTCGTGTCCTCAAGGGCTCACCGTCACCTCCCAACCTAGAGCCATGCTCGTCTCCTGTCGCTGCCCCCAATTTCTCTGGTTCTGTAGTACAAAGGACCATCAGTGAACCCGAATATTCGTTTGGAAATGCACCTTCCCAACAGGTTTTCCTCCGAGGTGGTCAGTCAGAGACGACGCTGGAAGAAGCCGAGTTACCCGAAGTCGCGTTGGATCGTAATCGTCATATCATCCCCAAATGGCTGTTACACCGCCATCCAGATCGTACACCCACTCATGCAGGGTCGCTAAAGCGCGGCATAGGTGCCCGCCACAATCTGCACGTTGCGCAGCTCTCCGGCGCAACTGCATCGAGTCCAGCGTTGATGCAGAACCAGAGCGTTGGGAACTCTCAATCGAGCTCCAAGCAAACTTCCCTCACTCGGCAATCTACACTCCTACTTGATGACAGCGATCCGTACGGGACGGGAGATACCGCGAGGGTTACTTCCTCTTTTGCAGACCCTAGGTCTGCATGGGGAACAATACCATCGGATGACCCTCGAGCTTGTCGTCCTGATTTTCGTCCCTTCCGCTCTGAATTAGCGATCGGCTCCCAACAGTCACCATCCAGTTGGTTTGGAGGTACCGGTTCCACGACTGTGAACACAAAACTTAAGGATCACATCTTCAGTACCATCTTGCGTCGTTTCCATCGTCGTTACAAGCCTCGGTGGATGAATAGCTTGCATGTAGAGGACGAAAGGGAGGCATCCTCTCGGTCAAGGCATACGTTGTCGTCGTCTTTGCGACCGTGCTCGACCTCGCGCGACGAGTACAGTCCGCAGACGGAACACCCTACGGAGCAAGAAAATAAATATAGTACTATGGCCCTCCGCCGAGCGCGGAGCGACGGCGAGATGGATCACGACGGACAGAGCAGCGCCTTTGACGTAGACTATGATAAGCTGGAGGACTTTGTCGGCAGAGAACGGTCAAACTTAGAATTGGACAGCAAGGATGGGAACCGACCTTTGTTTGCTCGGCGACGTTCCCGCTCGCGATCTGTAGATTCGCCTCATGTCTTTGTTCCTTCTTCAGCACCGCCGAATCAGCCAGTTTCGTCGAGCATAAGCGCCGATTCCGCGCCACGTCAGCACCACTTTATTCTTATGGAAGATCTGACAGGTCGCCTGAAGCGGTCTTGCGTGTTGGATCTGAAGATGGGAACCAGGCAGTATGGCATGGATGCTATCCCATTAAAGAAGAAAAGTCAGCGCAAGAAATGTGATCGGACGACAAGCCGCCCTCTCGGGGTGCGTGTCTGCGGTATGCAGGTACAGATGTCTTCGGCAGCCGAAATATCATTGGCTGACTCCACACTCCGCAGGTATGGAACGACGCCACACAATCTTACGTTACCCAGAACAAATATATGGGTCGTGATATTCGCGCGGACGAGTTTCCGACCTTGCTTGCTAGTTTTCTACATGACGGAGAGCGTCTTCTCATTTGGCACATCCCAATCTTGCTCCAAAAGCTATATGCACTCGCTCGCATTGTCAGCCGCCTGAAGGGCTTCCGGTTTTATGGCTGTAGCCTGCTCCTAATCTACGATGGAGACCACGACGCCCAGGAAGCTTTCCGAATGTTGGCTCTGGAACACCCATCATTACGAAGTAGACGGGGGGAGTCGTTTGAACGGTCGCAGACGCGGTCTAGGAGCCAGGTCGCGGCTCGCTCATCTCTACGACGGACTCACAGCGAAGACCTCCTTCTCGGACCCGTCGGTAAACGGCCCGGAGAAAGGCGGAAGCGCGGGGAGGTTAACGTCCGCATCGTGGACTTTGCGCACACGACGACCGGACGGGACTGGGCTCCGTATCCGCCGCCTCCTGGCAGGCCAGTGGTACATCAGGTATCGAGTTCCAAGGGGTATCAAGCTGATGTTGATGCAGAGAGTGGTATCATATATGCTCGCTTCCCACCGCACTACCCTCAAGAACCCGACCGCGGGTTTTTGTTTGGCTTGAAGAATCTTACGGAGGCCCTGGAGAAAATCTGGAACGACGAACGAATGCGAAGGATCAAAGCCTCGCGAGATGACCCTTTGGCTGGTACACCTCAGATTTCTCCGCTGGTTACAGATGGCAAGGAGATCTTTGACGAAATTTTCGACCCGCTGGATGGTGACGATCCAGGAATGCTGTCCACGTGAGTCGGGTTCTTAATTTAACATGGTACTGTGCCCTGTCTATCTTCTTCGGCGTCCTACAATGTTTCCTAGACTTTTTCACACTCGCACCACGCCGTTCAACCTTGTATTGTATCCTTTGTTGTCCTGACGTTGTGAACCGCTTTATTTTTCTTTACTCGTGCCTTCGCATGTTTAGATAATATCTCCATCTGTCGAAGATAAAATACAAGGTCTGATCCACCAAGTACGTCTATGTTGATGCCGAGTTGCATAACATCGCAGGCTAGGTAACGGAAAAAGCTCGAGGTTCATGAAGTATCACACAATGTATAGAATAAGGGGTGTCTGTCACGACCCGTCACTTTGGATATACTTGGCGCGGATGTCCTTCCATTGCCGCTGGTGTGGGAAACCTCGTCAGTTGATGCACAAAGAAAGACTGTTGAACTTACGCCCTTGTTCCAGTCGTCCCAGAACGACTGGACGGCGGCATCAAAACCGACGCCAAACGCGAATGCTCCTGCAAAGATGCCGGAAACGAAGATACCTGGTCGAACATTCGGGCTGAGTGTGAGTGTGACGTGGTTGTATCACGCACTGTTCCGCTTCGCAAATGTGCTGTAGAAAGCGCTAGCGAACTTGAAAAGTATTTCAATAAAAAGCCAGCGGAGGGGAACTGCGACTGACTGCCATTGTGTGCTGAGGATGGATGTGAGAGACAGGTTCCGGTGATGTCCGAATCCAACGCGCCCAGTCGACCTTCCCACGACCGCTCTCGGTGCAACATGATGCGACGATGGCTTTGGACGGCTCTCACTGCATCCCGTCCGAACACAGTTCCCTTCAGAGCCCTCTCGCTACTCTCAGACGTTCCATCTCCCGCCAGCCTTGAATTCCCCCCGACAGGACCCATTCCGTACGAGAACATCCCCAACCCGCTGACGCGCTCCAAACTGTCCTCCGCACCTCTTCCAAAATACCACTTTCATGGCATCTTCAGCCGAAACAACACCAAGGTCTACCTGTGCGGACCGGACGAAAAACCGCTTTCGGAAGGCTGGTGGAGCGGTGGGAGTTGTGGGTTCAAGGGCGCGAACCGCAAGTCGCACGAGGCGGGCTATCAGTGTGCGGTGCGCGCGTTTCGGCGGCTGGAGGAGGAGACCAAGGACAAGGGGCGTTTTGCGCTTGCGTTGCATTTCTCAGGGTTTGGCAAGGGCAGATATGCCGTCGAGGGCGTGTTTTTGACGAGCGAGGGGGACAGGATACGTCCGCTGGTCGTCGAAGTGGAGGACAGGACGAAAATCAAGATTGGCGGGACGCGATCGAAGAAGAAGAGACGAGTCTAGACAGGTGCATGAATCACCATCGATGTTCTCGTTCTGCGACGCTGACGAACTTGCTAGCATCTATAAATATTCGGGTACGATACATCTTAAGGTGTTTGAATGGTATACAACGGTCTGTTTCCTTAATCGCTGAAGAACGGGTCGGACGCATATTTTTCGTAGCCCGGCCTTGCCAACGAATCAAGCGCGACTCTCTTGTCGGTCTCTATGTCGTCTATGAGTGCCTCTGTGTGCTCGCGTCAATACTTGGAACGCTGGCATAGACATGATACATACCTCGCGAGACATAATCAGACTCGGGACGGATGTATCCCAGCACCAGTGCCTTTAGCTTGCACCCGTAAAAGTCGGAATCAAAATTATGCATGACGTGGATTTCCTGCGCGAGGATGAACAGTGGACTGGACAGAAACACAGGGTGCACACCGCTGTCATGCGCTGGTTCTTGTAAAATGGGTTCCAGCCCAGACTCATGACCATGGGCAGCACGAGATGGTCCTTTGGCGATGCCTGATCTTCCACGTCTGAATACACTCGGGCGTATCCATAGTATACGCCGGGCTGTGCGACGCTCGCCATGTGCGTGATGGATTCGTCGGGGAGGTTCGCTTGGACCCACGTCAGCATAAGACGAGAGAGTGGATCAAGGACACACCAGTTGGACAGCCGAGGTCCTTTCCTCCTCTGCCAAAGCCGTGCTGTACGATTCCCTCGAGTCGGATTGGGTATGGGTCCTCTGGGGTATCGGGCCCCACGATGGCCGGTCTGCTCGTCGGAGCTGTCGATGCTGGTGTAAACAAACCTTGGCCCATAGTCGCAGGTACAAAAAGACCAGGTCACACGCATCCAGCCCATGGCGGCGACGTTCACAGGCTACCCACCCTATGGCACTTACCAGGCTCCCTACCCCGTATACCCCGTCCCGCCGGGCCAGTCCGCCAATCCCCAAGCCATGGCCACCGCTGCCCCCCTTCCACACTTTGCCCCACACTTTCCCCAGCCACCCCCGGGCTACCCCCTCTATGCCCTTCAGCACGCCAAGGCCCCCAGTCCACCTCTCGTACCACCCACCGCGCCAGACATTCCCACCATATCCCCCCAAATCGCGTCCAACCAACTTCGAAAGCTGATCGTGACGCAACTCAAGTCGGCCGAGTTTGACTCCGTCGAGCCCCACGCGTTGCAGCGATTGGAACTGGAGGTCATCGCGTGTACGTCCCATCTCTCTCACGTTATTCATGGCCCCCAAATTCTTTCCAGTCGTGCAGACGCTCTTCGAACGTGCGCACGAGTATGCCAACTTGGCCAACAGGACGATGCCGATCGCGACAGACCTGCTCCTCGCCTGCAATGACAGCGGGCTGAAAGGAAAGGACCTGCATGGCGTCGCTTCTCGACCATCCAGTCAGTCCGTTTTCACGCATACATTCGAGCCGTAAGTCGAGCTACCTTGTTTGCAGGTAGCACGGCAGAACCGTCGTTCGAGCTTCTACCGCAGCGCGAGAAGTCCCCAGAGTTGCTTGCCTCCGACGATGAGGGCGCACCACCTGTGGTACCAACAACGTTGCGCTCCCTTCCCTCTTGTTTCCCACCTCTTCCACCAAAACACACGTACTTGAAGACGCCAGTGCGTGCCTCGAGTGCGATCCTTTGTTCATATTCATGGCTGAATGGTACTCCAGGCTTCTCCACCAAAGAAGGCAGCGCTCCCATCTCTCGAGCGCAAACTGAAAACCGCGGGGCTAGTTCAAGAATCCCTAAAGAATCTCTTGACAGTCACAGAGGACAATTTGGGGCAAGAAGATGGCGAACTGCTCGGACATATAGTTAACTGCGAAGTGTCAATGTACCCACGGAAGCGGTGGAAAGTGGTGCATTAGTCTAATAAACCGTTGCACCTCCACGTCCCGTCTTCATTGGTTTCGCTGCCATCTTCGTTCACAACGTCGGTTTTTGAATGGCTGACTGAAATACCAGTGTCTGAACCGGCAGACTCGTGCGTTACATGGCAGATAAACAACCTTCTACACCACTTGTATTAGAGATATCTAGTGACCAAATGATCTCGCTCTCGAGTGGCACTTCAGGTCGTGGGTCCCCCTTGTTAAGCTCCAAACGATGGCTTACTACAGTTTCCCTCACAGCTACTTTTTCAGGCTTGTAATCCGCGACTAGGTTCTTTTCTTCTTCGGCGGTGGCACAGCTACGGACTGCGAAGGCGAGATGTTGCTAGTTACGGCCGTCTTGAACCTCGCTTTGGGTTGTGACGAACGGGGCTTGCGATACTTGTGCGATTCCGGATTTGCACTTACCAGTGGCTCAAGGAATACAATTTCACTCGAGGGACCTTCTGAGTGGACCGAGGCCGGGATTGTCGAATGGGAATGTGCAGCAGGAAAGGCAGATTTAAAACGAAAGGTATTCGAGCTCGCTGGCACAAAGCCGGCCGACTGGGCTATTTGGTCGATCGGGATGTTTTGTGCACGAGATTGGACCGCGGGCGTCGCCGTGATAGCGTTCGCTTCCTTCCGCAGAATAGTATATCGGTTACGACACTAGAAAAACATGGTTGGATGTGCCACGATATCAGAATGCGATTCCACGCTACCATGGCTTCCGTCCTTCCACTACCGAGACGTTCAGAAATCTCCTTCCAAGAAACGTCCTTGTGATCACGAACGCAGGCGAGCAGAAGCCTATCTTCTTCATCTGACCATTGACCTCGACTGGTACTTGTATTGAGTTGTTCGTTCCAGCGATCTCGGCACTGATCGTTGTGTCGGCCGGGGACGTTGGCAGCAACATCCACCCATGACGAACCGTATGCAGCAACGGAAGCGGAGAGACGGGCATCCTCTTCGGGGGTCCAATTCGTATGTTTGATAGACTCGTCCAAGGTTCTTTGGAACCTGGTACTGCATTGCGAAGGAGTTGCATCTTCTGAGACGTAGCGCGCAACTATAATCAGATGTTCGACGAAAGGTATAACAAACACGATATGAACAGACCAAGATGCCAATTGTCATGGCCATACAGACGGATAGCTCTCAGAAGGCGTTCATCAGCTTCCAGTGTCCATTGATGTAGTTTCCGTGAAGTCGCATGACGCATGCAATCCAGCGGTGTTCGTCTCGTCTATATGGTATGCTTCTAAGATTTCTAAAAGCACTCGGAGGGTTACACCTCACCCCTAGCCTGTTGGCTATAGACACCCAGTCCGGCTGACCCTCTGAAAACTCGGCCGCAAGGGACTTGACCCTGAGTATTTCCTCTTGACTCCAAGATTCGCGGTTGTACTGGGGGTGTTGCTCCCCAAGCCACCGTATCTCGCATTCATTTGCTGTGCGTGGGGTGGCAGAAATACCCGACACCTGTGAGCATTGAGCAGCCCGCCGTGAAAGAGCAAGGATGAAATGTCACCCTTTCGGCAATTCGATACCAGTCAATACCCTCATTATCCAACCCGAGATCAGGAACCGTTTGCACACTCGTGGCTAGAAATTCCAATGAACCTCTGACATCGAAAATGTAAGGTGACAGACGAACAAACATATCAAGAATGTTCGCACCTCCTTTGCATATCCAACGCATGTTTGCGATAACTCTCGGCCTTTACCGCCTCTGCGAGAGTTTCCAGTTCTCTGGCTTTCACTAGAATCCGCATTAACAATGATTGACAGACGGGAACCGAGACATACTTGGGCGTACTTCAGTGAAGTTACGGTAACGGCTGCGTTTCAGAGCATCCTCGTAAAATGGAGATTCCTGGAGAGGTAAGTGGCTATATGGAAACAATCTCATGTCTATCACATACAGAAGATAACAGCTCTTTTGCTGGGATCGGCGTTGTCGCTCTGATAGAACCATCTATGGTGACGAGGGGACCAACGTCCAGATCAGATTCGTCGATAGAATCGACGGTCTCCTGCAGTTTGCTTTGATGAATGCGACAATAAAGAAAGAAGGGGGGTTGGCGTACGAGTAGCTTGTCCAACGTTTCCAGTTCAGTTTCGAGTTTCTCGGTGTATGCCTTCAGAGCGTGGAGGCGGTCCTTATTGGCTTGAAGTGCCAATTCGGCACGTCTCTTGTCTTCTTGGCACTTGTCCATAGCAGACAAGCACGACGCTCGGGCCCGCAATGATGGTGGTTCATGTGATGTTTTTTTTTACGATTACCAAACGTCCCAACCGCTTGATCCAAACATAATTACACCAATCCCTGCTTTCTTTTCCAATCTAAATCAAGCTAGGTCCATTCGCATCATGGCTCATGGTGCAGCAAAACGTATAGGTGCTGATTATCATACGCTTACACAAAGGAAAGAAAACTGACCGAGTCCTATAAGCGGGGCAGAATGAGCAAACCATCAAGATCCTTCGACTCGGCATGTTCTTCCCCACTATCCTATCGATTTTGCTGCGTCTTCTATTCAGACGAGGTTCTCTACCTCCCTCAAAAGGTTCACTGGCCATTTATGTCATGACGTATCTGCCTGCGTTGTTTTTGTCGCGATATCTGGAGAGCATTGGAACCACACGACGTGACCCAACCACAGGAGCCATCATCTCCTCTGGCGAAGATCTCAGCCAGCCCGGTGTCACGGAATGGTGTTTTGACATCTTATATGTCACATGTACGTGCGAGGGGCACCTCTGCGTACTCGGGCTCACGTACGCATGCAGGGGCATGTCAGATCGGAAGCGGAGCGTTCGGTGAAGGATTTTGGTACTTCTACTTGCTGGTATGCCTACTCTCGTTTGCATAGGATCAGAAATCTAACCGCATCAAGATCCCTTCGTACGCCGCATTTAAACTCTGGAGTAACTTTATTGGTCCCATGATTTGGCGGGCGTCGGACAATTCCACGCAAGGATCCACTAGCGAGAAAAGCACGCTGAGCAAACGGCAGGAGAAGCTTCGCAAGCGGAGCGAGAAAGGTGATCCTCGAGTCCGCACTGTTCACAAATGACGTGCCTGCAGAATAATTAGTTTGTCTCCTTTGCTGTCACGATTGTGCTGCACAATTTCATACTGCGCGAAACGGATCGTACGGTTCGCGAAATGAACGGTATTGAACATGGTGCAAAACTGAGGATGTCGAAGCACACGGTAAAACCAAATCATCGCCTTGCAGTGAAGCTTATTTCTGGCCACGTGATTCGAATCGTTTGGAACTTTCTGGCTTTTGATCTTGCCTTTGCTCACCACCCAGGTACTATCCTAGACGGCATCAAATTGTCCTGGGGCTCTTCGTGCCATGGACAGCTGCATAGACGCGAAATCGACGCTCGGCGATGTCTGCCAAGATACAGAAGTCCGGAATGTTGCCGTGGATCGCGAAGCTGAATCCGGCAACGCGTCGCTGAACGCTGACGGGGTTCCAGATCTGTCTCATCCTACCGTAAGCAAACCTCGAGAATAGCCGTATAGTGCTCGGGTATCCATATGCATATATCCAGCTACACCCGACCCTCGTAGTAGACAGCGGCAACGATAGAGCCCACAAGGAGCAAAGTACGACCCAGCTGTTTGACGTGCGCCAACACTATGTTGATGACCGATCACTGTCATTTCTTACGCGCATACATCTAGCCAGATCAGGAGCACTCTGAAACTCAAATAGTGACAACTGGTATTGATGACGCACAAGACTGCATCCATCTTCAGATTCACTCGAATCAGGACGTGGTTTCTGTTGATCCAGAAGAAACCGTAAGACTCTTGAAATTTAGCTTCTCGGAGCACTTATCGCTTGCGTAGTCCCGGTTGGAGCAAATGGTCGCCCCTCTAGACGAATCGTCCCCGAAGATGATCGACGACTCGGGCATTTCTCAGGAGCCTCAATCATGTATCACAGACTCGCATGGCGAAGCAGGCCCAGAGGACCACGCAGACCGGCCACTGTTAGCCGAATTGGCTGTCCCACATAGCCCCAATTCCGTTCATCTAGAGAGAACTCGAGAAGAAATCGACTATCCCTGCGAGGACTCTCTCTCTTCCCAACCTCCTAGCTCCAGTCCCCCGCATTTGTTTTCTTCCTCGCCTTACGCATCTTCCCAGTCCTCCGACAATGGTGCCGAGCCTTCGAAGAAAGTCCGAGTACTTTATATCTCTTCATGCACTACCACTGATTCACGTGTACTCCGCAGGTTTTCCTTACTACTAGTAGGGAAATGGAAGTTGATGCAAGTCCTCATGGCTATGCCCATGACAACCACGCGGTACCGGTTACTCAGGACGAATCTAGCTCAGACTCCAATTACCTACTAAGCTGCGACGCCACTGACGGCGAAGAACCATCTAACTACCGCCTGGGCGCTGACCGGGCTGCGGGTGATCTTGGGCCTTCTAGGAAGCGGATAGCCTGTGCCAGTGGGCGTGACGTATGGTTCGATTGAAAACTCATTTCCATTAGCTGATATTTTTTGAATGTAGTCGGATGAATCATGTGAGTTACCACCAACAAAGCGCCCGGTAGGTACCGCTGTTTGAGTTGCCTCAAATAATACATGATTATACAGAAATCGGACGCCGACCTATGTTTACTCCCCGCTCCGAGGCGCGCAACCCTAGCTTCTCACCGTCGCCAGTTCAAGAAGCTAGCCGCCCCGTTTCGCCCACCAATGAAAATTCCGGTCGCCAGGGACGAAGCAGTCCAGACCGCGAAGGACAAGGACACTGAAACGATCCCCAGTTCTACGTCGAAAATAGGCCAGGGTAAACCCGAATCCGGAGTCCTTGCTATCCCTCTCTCCCGTTTGCAGCCCAGGGTTCCAAATGCATCGAGATCCGTTGGCCAGTTCAAGTCGCCGCTCATCAGCAAGGTGCTTCCTGGGGATTCCCGCACGATACGCCTTACACCCACGGTCCAGGCGCTCGAACGCAAGCTACAACTACTCAAGCGTGCCATCAAAATCAGGGAAGATAACGAAGAAGAGGTCCTTGTCAGACTCGCCGGAAAATGGGTAGAAGCGGGCAGAGAAGCTGCTTATGAGCTCTGGGACGCGACCAAGGACGCCGTTGATCTAGAAGCAAAGGCGATACCCGTCCGCAGGTCCTACGGCTGGAAGAATGCCGAAAATGGGGATGCGCATTGGGGCTGGGACGCCAAACCCCAAGATACAAGCGAAGAATTTTCTGACCCCGATGCATCGATGGCCTCTTTCGCTGCCCAGCGGTTGACTTCAGAAGACGATGACGACGACAACGAGGAAGTTTGCAACAATACGTTGGGTACTATGCTCCGTCGGCTTGGAATCGATCCTCAGACATTTGGTTGGGACGATGATAAAGAAGTTTTTTGTGACTGACTCTTGTATTGTCTGTTGTAATTGATCAACAATCATTGAACAATTATCTGCGCAAGTTGTGACCGCAAGGACGATTATATACCACCCCGGGATTACTAGAATGTGACGGTATGCAAAGTTCTCCATGGATCAAAGACAAGAGCTCGAAATAAGATATCATTTCCAATGAATTATAGCTACACTGCTGTTGAAGCAATACATCGTGTGAAGCGTCACACCGAGTGGTTGAATGCAGGGTATCTAAGGCCCGTAGTCATACCTGAATATACCAATCAATATCCAAAGCTTTACACTGGGAGGTTGATACTCACTTTTTAAAGAAAATCTCCGAATCTGTTGGAATATCCTACGGTAGATGGTCAGTGGATGATGATAAGAAGATAAAAATGGGACCAACATCGCGCCGAGCACCTCGAGACTTGTTGTGGCCAAGCTGCTCAAGCTTACGACGATGCTCGCGGTCCTCCTTGAGCCACTGGAGAGCAACGTCATACAAAGATGGTTTGCTGACGGTATCAAATGGCCAGGGAGTAGGTTCCGTGATAAAGGAACCAAGGCGCATGTGTGCAACGTGGGTAGGAAACACGGCCAATCCATCGTATATATGAGTAGCATCTGTACCACGGTATTACAGGCGTGGTCGAATAAAAACAAACCACACGCACAGACAATGGTCGCGCCACGCGCAATGCTATCATTTCGAAGGAACGTGAGCAGCTCGTCACGAACCAAGACATCGAGGTCAACCGTAACCTAGCGAGGAAGTAGGATCAGCGCGCGAAGAATTCCGAACGGAAATGAGCTGACTTCGTCCAATAATAGGACGTCCCAAGGCGCCATGAGGCCCATGCAGAGCTGGACGCGACGGCGCTCTCCGTCCGAGATTGTATGCATGTGCCAGTCCAGGTCGATGTCCAAGATGTCGAGCAGTTTATCCCTGCGTTCCTTGTGCCTGTAACCTCCAACGGAGTCCAGGAAGACAGATACGACGATATCGCTCCGGACCACGGGATTCATGGCCCTGATCCATCGATGTCAGCGCACCACAGGACGGGCAACGAAGCCTGGAAAAACCCACCATTCGGTGCCGAGGAATGCAACGCCAGACGGCGACTCCCTGAACACGTCCTTGCCCTTGATGCGGACGTCTGCACCATTGATGAGGCGTTTTCCCGCGAGTATTTGCAGTAGGGTAGACTTTCCGGCTGGAAGACGGTGCCTTGATAAGTGGACCGTAGTAGAGCGGCGAAGAACGCACCTCCATTGGCACCGACGATGATGGTTCTAGAACCCGGTGGGAGCTGAAGGGTAACATTGGAGAGCGCGGGCGCATCGATTGCTCCATGACAATATGTTAAATTGCGTGCTGTAATGGCGTTCGTAGCGAGTTCTGACATGACTTCGGACGCGCGCGCACGCTCCGCCGTCGAGTGGTGTTAGAACGTTCTGTGCGGGTATCTGGGATGTAGAAGCTCGTACAGCCTTGGGATGGACGGCCGTGAGATACAGATCACTCTTGGCTGATGGGCAAGACGGATATTTTGGGTACTGCCCTGAGCATTACCGCCGACCGGGGCCCAGTTGTTTTCGCTGAGATGCTCGAACAACGACTGGGAGCGACGTGTTTGACTAGCTTGTATATGCAAGCAAGTCTTTGTGAAACCGTACTGACAAGGCTGAAACGGGGTGTGCTCGGCAAGGTCGGCGGGTGAGGCTCGGGCTAGCGAAAGAAAAAAAAGGGAAACAAGACGTGTCCTCGAGTTTTGGATGCTCTACGGTGATGCGCTGGCAGCCAAGAGAGCGAGAGACGGAGACTCGGTGAAGAGCTTGAGACGTTTCATAGACGCATCGTCGTCACACTGTGGGAAAAGTTCTCATCCCACTTAACGACCTCGTCCTCCTCGTTCCTTGCGAGCGACTGCGACTCCGCCTTCCAACAACTTTTCTACCCAAACCTCACGCTCCTTTGTCTCTTTTTCTTACTTTCATGCGTCTCGATCTCTCTTCACGACAGTGCGTTTCTTGCCCCGCGCAGCCACCCGCTTGCACTTGTTCCGCCGACGACACATGCGTCCTCATCACGCAGTCCGTGCCATCATCTTCTCAGTCTCTCGCATCTAACCATCCTCTCCAGGACATGCAACGCTTGCCCAACCTTCACCTGTCGGCCAAGTTCCTCGAGCAACGGTAGCAGTGGTAGCGGAGGTATCAGCTCAGGCGCCCTCGCTGGTGCAATAGTCGCAGTTCTACTTGTCCTGGTCGGCGCTTTGGGCGTGTTTTTCTTGTACCGTCGTCGTCAACGTGCGCGCCAGACTCGCGGTGCAGCTGTCGAACCCAAGCAGGATATTCCAGCCCCTGCTGAAGCAGTCCTCAATCGTCCTGACCCTATCGAAAAGTCCCAACCATCCCCCCAACTACCTCCACCCTCGCCGACGACGCCGACGAATAATGTCCCAGCTTACTCGTCTACTAGAAATAGTGTCATCGACCTCGATCCTCGCTCTCAACTATCCCGTTCTCAAGCGTCTATCCCGTCTACACGTCGTGCCTCTGGTAGGCAATCCGCAGGCAATCCGTTCGAGGATGGGCACTCTATCCAGACGACATCGACAACTACGAACGGTACCAATGTTATCCCCATCGCCCTGGTATCCCCTCCATCTGCTCCGCTCTCTCCTGTACAGTCAGAGTCCGGTTCCTTCGCATCCAATTCTCCAGTACGCCCCGCTCGCCCATCGGACCTCGTGCTTGATAGTCCTCAGCACCAAGTCGAACCTCAATTAAGCGCACCCTCCCCACTCTATGCACACTCTCAACGTTCAGAGTTATCCAGGAATTCGTACGCCTCGAATGCTAGTTACTCCAGCGATTTCTTGAATGAAGCGCCCATGATCGTCACACACACTCAGGGAGCCGTTCGGCAAGTCGTTGGCAAGGTTAGAGCGGAGGTCATTCAGACTCCCGGTGCTGTCACTCCAACATCGCATCTTTCTACCGACAGTTTGAAGCCCCCTTCAGCTGCTTCCCGTCCGTCCGTTCGTTCACCTCTTGCTGCGACTTCATTTGGGCCCGAAGATATCGTCAGTGAAACTGAGGAAGACCCCGATCTCTGCGCTCGTAGTGATCCGTTCGGGGATCATCATGCACCTGCTAATCAAGTCACTGCTGATTCGCGTGTCGAGCTCAGTTTGGCTGAACCTGTATTGTCTGCGCGACTTGGACCTATTGTCGATGACGACGGTATCACAAGAATCGATCCTGATCAAAGGTCGCCGAGCAGCATCCCCACAACTAAATTATCCCCTCCTTCGGCTACGCCTTCTAGTACACTACAAGAACAGCAGCAACGTGCTTTGGCTCACGCTCAAGCACAGGCCCGTGCTCAGGGGTTTGACAAGGCTAAGCGAATGTCAGGAACATCCATGGTTTCTACAACATCTACCCGAGCGGATTCGATTCTCGAATCATTCCCTTTTGTCCCGCCGTCTCCTATATCATCACGTCCGGTTCGTTCGCCACCTCGCTCGCCACTGGGTCAGCAGTCCATTGCGGCCACTCAATTGCAAGCACCATTGGCGATACCCGCCGCTCCACTTCCCTTATCGCCTGAAGTAGGAGCCACAGATGCAGAGGCATCGCTGCCTCCGCTAAGCCCTCCCCCTAGTCGTCGTATGTTGGGGATGTCAACCGGCTCTAACCTATCCACAGCCTCATCGGGACTTGGAAACTTTCCTTTCCAAATAGATCACGGAGGAACGGAAGGTTCTCAAACTCCTCCATCGTCTCAGGGGCGTCAGCGGGCCAGTCTGGACACTCTGGCACTTATGAGTGACTTGACCTCGTATCCTCTTGGATACGATCGAGATGATCATGGGGTTCCTCCCCTCCCAAAAAGCTAGTCCCCTAGATGATACTTTGTTCTACTGAATGAGACCACACCGTTTGGCTGGTTCGACAAGCGGGTGTTGTGTGTACTTTTTGCCTGTAAGCGTTGCCCACTGACACTTTCTTGACCAGTACTTTACCATCAGACACGTTCTGGGCAATATTTCAATATTCTTTTTTTCGTGTTGAACATGTTAGCTTGGGTTTACCTTAGATTCTCGGTGATTTAACCACCGAGTTCTCGTTGCCCCATTCTTTTGTCTGGGTCTTGTGGTGTTGGTCACTTTTTTATTTATACGTATTCTGCAACGAAAATTGGATTATGTTCCTTCGGCTTACGTGACTGTCACAGTGTGACATGGGTATTGAGTGATCAACGTAATAGCGCACATTGTCCCTCACTCAACTCGTCTGTGTCCCGCTCGCTGCGATCCGTCTCCATGGATAAAGAGGTGCATCAACTTGTCGAAATGGTACGTTTTGTTCCCAGACAACTTGCTTGAAATTGAACAATCACTAGGGTGCAACCGTGCCACAAGCGCGGGCCGCCTTGCGGAAGTACAAAGATGTCATGCAGGCAGCAGAACGCATCTTCGATGGAGAGTTTGCAGACGTCACGGACATCGATGGCGACGTGCGGATGGTACCAGCTACCCCAACGGCTCCGATGAGCCCCTCTCGTACTCCCTCCGCTCCTGTACGTTCAGACTGATTAAGCCTGCGGCATCTCCTATTGATGCCTTCCAGTCTTCAGAACAAGTGGACGAGGACGAAGATCTGGACATGCGAGACAACGATAACGAAGACGATGGTATGTTCGTATACTTGTCGGTAGACATACGCTCACCCGCCGCCGCCAGTTGATGGTTACATTGACTACGACTCCGATTACGAGACGAGACGGAATACGGGGGAGGTTGACCCGTATGCAGGCAAATGTGAATCTTTGTCCGTGTAATCTGGCATTGACCGCATTGCAGGCGTCTTCTTTTCCAAGGATCGCCGCGAAGAAGTAATTGAAGTAGAGGAAGAACCTGAATCTACCGTTTTCCCGGGATCTAAGGAACCGGTCAAGCTCATGATGCAGGGCGACTGGATGAGAGGCTGTCCTGAGGGCACCGAGCAGACATATTTGTTCGCGCTATATGACTTTCTTAGCAACGACAAATGCTCCTGTCCACAGGGGTGTGGGTATAAGATTGATCGAAAGAAATGCGACTTTTTTCCGCTTTTTGTGAGTTGGAGTCAGTCTTTTCCCTGCTTGCGAGTTCACCGTACCTCATAGCCTGAGTTTTCGACCTATATCGAGCATCTGCGTCGCAACGTGAGGCGGCTATGCCCCAATTGCAGCACCGAGTTTTGTTTTGCATGTGGTGAAACGATCAGCCCCGGAAATAATCATACAAGTTCTGCTGTCGACGTCAGCTTGTTTCATTGTTCGAACCTACAGGGCGTCATATTAGGCGTCGGGCTTGCAATGTTGGAAACGATGTTTGCGGAGCAAAGACGTCAGTTAGTAGAAGAACAGAGTCAAGGGGTTGCGAAAACAAAGTCGAGCAAGAAACGCAAGATAGATCTTTTTCATCCTCATACATCTATCGCTAACGGTGATGATGATGAAGATGACGCATATTATATGTCCTTACCGACCGGGAAAAAAGCTCGCGGAGGGACTGGATATGCAGGTGAGGGCCGCGAGGATGTAAGTTGCATCTCCAGTCCCACTAGCTGTGTCATTTGACATTCTCAGACTTCCGGGCAACTTGAGGCGCAAGCTCAACAGCGCGCCAAAGATGAGAAGATCGGCTCACTCCTCTCCCAAATAAGAGTTTATCTGCCCTCACTTCACAGAGAGAGTGGAGCTCTCACAAGTGATTACATGGTGAACCCCACTGCGCTGGCGCATCTACGGCGCCGCTTCAATTTCCTCTGTTCGACTCTCCTCCGAAACGATTCATTGTCGGACATGTCTGATAGGTCCATCCTGTACTTCGAGTTGTTCGAATGGCTTGAGGTGTGTTGTGTTCACTGAAGGACTCTACTATCACACTATACTTTGCATAGACCATCTCCAATCATGAAGCTTTAGCAAGTATGATGGCCATGCCTATCATGGTTGCCGGGTCGATCAAATCTGTTGCTCCGAAGAAGGTTGGCAAAGCCAAGTCAGTGATCCGAGAACGCACCATCATCTACGAAGGCAGTGCTGGGCCTCGTGAGTTGCTTGAAAGTATCGTTATACAGGCGCAAGCAGCTATCAAGGGTCTTGAGGGAATCAAGTCCGCGGAGCTCGAAGAAGAGGAGATGACAGAGGAACAGAAACGAATGACTACGGGCAAGGGAAAGGGCAAAGAGAAGGAATCGTCCCCAGCGTTATCAGATGAGAATCAGAGGTTACTCGCCTTCTGTCAACGAATTTTGATGACAGCGAACGCTATCGACCGTTCTCTGCGGGAGACGAAGGGTGATGCCTTTGTGGACAGGTTGCGCGCATCGCTGCCCAAGATCACATCCTCTTCTGCATTCGACCTTACATCAATACAAATCGGCGACACCGAGGAAGAACGGCGGAAGACGTATGTTGATTGGGCGACGCAAGTACGGTTTGAGTACTGCGACCTCACTGTACCCCCCACAGAAACCATGCCAATCGAAGACACGGTTCCACACTATAAGTTCTTCTTCAACAGTGAAGCACGAATGCTTGCAAGCTCAGATATTCCAAAGCGTTCGCTGGCTATTGCAAAAGAGGTACGGAGGGCTGAAATTTGAGTGCTGGGGCTAACCACCACAATCATTTCCAGCTTGCTGTATTGACAACCAATCTTCCCGTTTCTTGGGATTCGTCGATCTTCTTGAGGGTGGATGAGAACCGCGTTGATGTCATCAAGGCACTTATCATCGGGCCAGAAGGAACACCGTGAGTCCGTCCTTCGAACCTCGTTCAGCGGCTGACTCAATTTGTAGGTATCAAGATGGGTGGTCAGTACTAGTTAATCGACACAGGAAATATTCGAGCTAAGACCTCTCAAGTTTCCTGTTCGATATATTCCTAGGACCGAGTTACAACCAATCACCGCCTAGTGTGAAGTACATGACGGTAATGCGCAACGCTGAACAGGTAGATACCAGCTAACCTTTACCATTTTCGCTTAAAGACAAACGGTGGAAAATATCGTTTCAATCCCAATCTATATGCGGTAAGTACATTCTGATAATGGCTAGTATATACTTCTCGCTGACCGATTCGTGCTAGGATGGTAAAGTGTGCCTATCCCTCCTTGGCACTTGGACTGGCCCTGGCTGGATATCAGGACGGTCGACATTATTACAAGTAAGTTGTTTACCGACAGAAACCACGATCTAGTAGATGGTCATATTTTCAGGTTCTCATCTCGATCCAATCGATGATATTATGTGATGAACCCTACTTGAATGAGCCGGGGTGGGCAAACGGTGGGGGGACACCGCAATCTAAAGCATGTAAGTCGGTCGACCGTGGATTGAGACCTCGCTTATGGTTGCAGACTCGGCAAATGTGCGTCGAATGGTTGTAAGAACTGCGGTACGTGTTTCATTGCTCTTTCCTTCATCCGACGGTCCTGATGACACACTCGCCGTAGATGTTAGGGAACTTGAAGGCCTCCCCTGAGCCATTTGGCGACGTTATTCGCACCCACTACCGCTTAAAGGCACAGAATGTCTCTGCTCAACTGGACAAGTGGCTCGCCTTGGACGATGGAAAACCTATCTCTGGCGATGCGTTCAATATCTCAGGGAGGGGTGATACCGGTTCTAGTTCTAGCGCATTCAAGAAAGACGTGGAGGAGATGCAGAATCTGCTGAAGCAGCTGCAAGTCGGCACGTTTGAGCACTAGGGTATTATGCGGGTTTTACATGTATTTGGATCATCATGTGATTGAGGCAGAATTCCCTGCGCGCAAAGAGCGGTGCAAAGACGAAAAGATAATTTGCAGCGACCAACGACTTACAGTTATGAGCGACTCTGCCCTCCATGCCCTTGCAGGCGCGACCGGAGGGATGGTCGCAATGTTGGCAACCTAGCGAGTACCGTTACTTTTCATGTCAACAATAGTTCGCTAATCCGACCCGAACAGTCCGCTGGTTGTCCTCTCAACCCGTGCAGCGGTTGATACAAAACCCAATGACAAGGTATTCATGACGCGTAATTGACTTTCATTTGCTGATAGGCTCCTGTCGCACTGGCATCTGCCAGAGTTTTTCACAGGTGGTACTGGAGATCCTGAACCGAGAAGGTCTGCGTGGGCTGTATAGCGGACTCAGTTCGAGTCTAGTCGGTATTGCAGTTACCAATGGGTGAGCTGCTAGCCCGACGTCTCTCTCTTTTTTGTGTGCGTTAACGTCCCTGCATGCAGGGTCTACTATTACTTTTACGAGCGCTCGCGAGGCATTCTCATAAATTCAAGGCCGGGGGGCAAGGCGCTCAGCACGGTCGAGTCGATGCTCGCTGGCCTCATCGCAGGTAAACAGTCCGTCTCATGATGCTACTGACATGCACTCGCACTGACCGGTCATGGTTTACACAGGCTCTGCGACCACCATCATCAGTAATCCTATCTGGGTTGTTCAAACATCCCAAGCAGTCCACAGCGTGACAGACCCGTCAACATCCAAGCCCGGAAAGCTTGGCATATTTGAGACGATCCAGAAGATCGTATCCAAGGATGGTCTGGCGGGGTTTTGGCGAGGCATCGGCCCGGCGCTCATGCTGGTCGTTAATCCTGTCATCCAGTATACGGTGTTTGAGCAGCTCAAAAATATGCTAATCAAAAGCCGCCTGGCGAGGTTGCCCCCGGGCCAGCGACGCGCTGGTTTGACGGTGTTGACCGACTGGGACTTTTTTTTCTTGGGCGCATTGTCCAAATTGGGTATGTCGGCTCGAGCGTTTCACCATGACCGTTGACGTTGACTCGCGGGGTGCTAGTTGCCACCGGGACAACGTATCCCTACATGTGAGAGAACTCCACGCGCCGGTTCTTTCTCCAAGCAACTCATGGATGTTCTCTTTGCTCATAAAGCGTTGTCAAGAGTCGACTGCAAGCGGGGAACGCAAGTGCCGAACGTTACAAATCTGCATACCATGGACTATTGACGATCTTCAAGGAGGAAGGACTTCAGGGACTGTATGGCGGTGCACGAAGCAAACTCCTCCAGAGTGTTCTCACGGCCGCGATCCTCTTTGCAGCGCAGAAGAGAATCTACGACTTGACCAACAAGGTGGGGAAACGCAATTTCTAAATCTCCTATTTGTTGGTTATCATGGCTGATAGGATCTTGCACAGGCTGTCTTGTCATTGAAGAAGTAAATCAGGTAGACCTATGGTAGTCGCACGTTGTATCGTAGCTATATCTTGGAGATTTATTTATTACACAGCCACTCGCTTGAATAGATGCCTTCACCACTTCGTCTCAACGCCGTGGCCTTCATCTCGCCCCACAACCACCCCATTTTGATACGCACGTTTCAAAAGGGGCAAGAGCTCAAGTACCACTATGTCGCGCACACAAGCCTGGACGTGATCGAAGAACGCAGTCAGCCCTGTTTTCTTGACCCGGACCGCTGCACGACACACCTAACACGCGAGGCCTTTTTTCTTTGCACACGTGCGATAGCTGCCAGTACTCCCAGCGGCACTGCCAAGCCGATGGATAGCTACCTCGGGCTATTGTACGTGATGGACGACGTCGCTGCGTACGGCTACGTCACCCCACTCAAAGTCAAGATCATCTTGGCTCTCGCATTGACAGACTCGGTGGTGCGCGACGCCGAGGTCATCATGGTGCGCTTCTTCGCATCCCACGACATGGCGACGACTGACTGCGTCCCGATGCGGGCAGACGTTCAAGGCGTTACACATGGCCCTCTACCAAGCCCTCTCGAACCCGTTTCTGAAACTGGACGTCGGGTGTGACCCGACCGCTTCCAACGATCAGCTACCGTACCTCGTCGTCGGGAGCAGGCGGTGGAAGACGTTTCGAAGGAAAGTGGATGAGATAAGTAGAGCGTTGGGCAATCAGACGGTGTCCTGAAGAAATGCGTGATCGTTGTTTTTTGATGTGTCCCGTTCGTACGCGTGTTGGGACTGGTTCGCAGGCTCGTCGTGGTGTAGCGGCCCCCCCAAGCCAACGTTTCCTTCCACGGCGTTGCCTTGTCTCGATAGGGAACTGGAACCAAACAAGAAGCATGTCCCTCCAATGACTCAGGCTCTTTGAGCTTTCCGGGTTTGAGACAGATACGGGGACAACATGTATATTGCTTGCATACCATGATTTGAACGTCTGACATACCACTATATACCCAACATGGCCTTGTTGAATTGATTCATAGCTTCGCTTGCCTCCTTGGCCATAACTCTCACTATACCATCTTCATCCGTCGAGGCAACGTATGCCAGTGTTACCTTTGCTCGCCTGAGGAGCTCAACGGGCAACTCCTGCATAGTAGCACCTTCATACGATACGAGGGTCAATTGTTGGAGCAGTGTCGTCCAGAAATGTAGCGCAGCACGTCGCAATGGTGGTAGTTTCGGGTCGACTGCAATGGGTTTGGAGTCCAGAGCCTCCACTGGCTCGTGTCCCTTGGCTTTGTGTTTCTCTCCATCGCCATCTTTTGGCGCCGCAAGTTGCACAGCAGATACCATCTCTATCTGCAAGAAGTCGACCATACTTGCCGCCAGGTCATCGACATAATTGATGATCGACACCATGCTCGTCTTCACACACTCGGTGAGCAGGGATATCGCGGAAGTCCGGAGAACGGTCGGTGCGTAGCTTGAGCGGAAAACCGATATGAGTCGCGGGACAATGATGTCCGCTGTGGGTTCGGTCTATCATCCGATGCGTCATAACCACTCATTCAAACGTACCATAGAGACCGAGTGCATCCCCACACCGCCTGATGACTTGTCCCAAAGCTTCACCGATACGGACTTTTGCATCCACTTCTTGTTTCGATAATATTCCCACCGAAGAAGCGGATAAGTTATGTGTATACGTCTGAAGGAGATTCGCCAACACCTCTTTGCCGAATGTGTCGACCATTGCAGAGAGGCCTCGTACGGCATTAAGGAAAATATAAGAATCGTCGTCTTGCACAGATTGCATGAAGATGGACATGATCGCGGGAACCAGTGCTGCATCTGTCGTGGTTGATGTACGAGGACGGGACGAAACGAGCTGCCTCAATAGCAAGAGACCATGAGCTCGAACCGGGAGGATGGGGTCTTGAAGCAGTTTCAGAGCCTTTTGGTATATCTCTTGAGGGTCGTCGTCTTTTTTCTGCGATGCCGACCAAGATGTTGAGCTGCATGCAAGTCGAGCAGTTATGACGATTCTAGCTTCACGCGCTAGATCTTTGATTGATTCCGACGCGTCTTTAGAAAAGGGCTCGAGAAGTGAAAAGATTTCACTGAGCACGGGCGCATCCGGTGCAGATAATTCGGGGTTTGCTGCACATAAAGTCATATTCCGTGCGAGATGTCCTATACTTGTCGTACCTTCCAATATAGCGAGGAGGAGGTTGATCGCGGTCGCAGAAATACTGTTTTCATCTTGAGCGTTGCTCAGTCCTTCTGGTTCGTCATCGCTATCGCCATCTCCAACATTTTCTGAGTCATCTACTATCTTTAAATCTTCCAACCCAAGTCCACGTGAGATCCTTGATTTATTTAGGATCGAATAGGGTCGAGCTGTTGTGTGGGATTCGAGGGCGTGCTTTACGAAGGACAAAATGTGCTGGGGTTTACGAAGGATGTTGGTGGCAGACGAGTCATCGGAAAGTTGCGTCTGCATCTGAACGATGATCTGGAGATACAATAAACCTCTAGCGAGGGATGAGTCGTAGATCAAGGTAGGTGCTAGCTGCACACCTTGACGGATCGGCGTCTAGTTCGGTATCTACTAAATGGTAGACCTCGAGCAACCTAACAAACAATTCGGACGCTATGTCCAGGCGCTCGATAGACTTGATGTACTGCACGAAATGCACAGGGTCCGGATAAAGGTCCAAGAAGTTCACTTCCATGATACTCTCCCCCTTGTTGATGTCCTCTGGCGTAAGAAGGGCAAGTTTTGCAGACCGGCTCATGTTCATATCCAAGTGAGCATTCGAAATAGAGAAACTATGCCATACGTACTCTGGTGTGCCGTGTCTTATACTGCCTGAGGCATCCACTTCCCAGTAAATTTGTTCCTCTCGGATAACTGACCAGAGTACATTAACCCCGTCTTGCGTTTCGACCACACGACCCCATGTTACAAGTAATCCTTTAACAGATTCCCTAAGGATCGGATCGGTTGCCTTCGTTGTATCCAAGTGAAACATGAGCGCATAGAGCGCTGGCATAACCGGCGATAGGACATGAGTGATGAATACAGGCGACGGGTCTGTATTGAGTAACAGTGTAGTGAGAATAGTCAAGGCCGTCGCTGGATCTGACCCTTGCCGGTTTCCTTCGGACGGAACTATATTCGAAATGTGCAAGATTGGATAGTGAATGATGGGTGAGAGAAGTGAGGAGACCAATGGACGATACACAAATTCGGAATCGAGCATCCGAGAGATGGAGAAAGAAGCTGCGCGCCTGTACGTTGCAGGGACGTCATCGGATAATAATTCCATTAGACAGGGGACAATGATCCCGAGGTATTCCTAGAAACTGAAAGCTTGGATTCGAATGTGAGAAAATCGCAAGGCAAATTCAAACCTCTGGCTCAACGTCGGCGGGAACAGTCATGAGAATCCGAGAAGTCCGTTCGTACTTTTCGAGTACCGGATCGTCTGAGCCTTCTTGCTCGCCGAAAACTGCGGCAAATAGGGCTCGGACCCCCCCTGGACGACGAAGACTCTGTGTGAGTAATGAAGAGCATAGTTTACGGACGTGATTGGGAGGTGGAGGCGAGCTCGATAATACTGCACCGAGATCGGTCATGATCTGAGGTAAAGGGAGACTTTTCGATGACACTGAGAATTCAAGTGTGCATATATGCGCATATGGACGCACAATTCCAGGAGACGCAAAATCGGGGGTCGCAAGTTAGGAAGGGCAGAGACGTCCTCGGGGCACAGCGACTTTGGTAACCATGCAAGCGCGATGGAAGCTCTGAGAAAATCGGGGACGTGTCTACGAATTATAGATGTTGTGATGAGGGTCTGCGGGGGTGGTGCATGCACACCACGGGGGAAAAGTGTTGATACGAGCGAGGACAGAAGAGATGAGAGCGCTGATAGATCTGCAAACGAGACATTGGGGGGAACTTTCGCCTGCCATAGGGGGATGAGACGAGCGAGTAATGGATTGACACCCCACTGAAAGGTGAGAGTGAGGAGGGTCCGTAAGACTGTGAGGTCGCGAGTACCGATGGCAGGCGGGTCTTTATTGGGCTCGTCCGGGACGGCATCGAGGAGGAGCTGAACGAGGTGTACCAAGTGCAAGGCGGCGCGTGCCGTCGCGAGTTGGAGGGCGTTGCGGGAGGTGTCCGATACGGATGGTGGCTGCTCGTCGAGGGCGGCGTAGAAGCGTATGAGCTTCTGGTGGAGGTCGTCGTCGTCGTCGTTGACGAGGACGTTGGCTGCACGGATGGCGGTGGTGAGCAGCATGAGATGATCACGAGATCAGATAAAACGTGATTTGATTTGAGATGAGACTCCTCCGCTCAGACGACGAACATGAGCAAACTCAACGCGGGTGCATTCGAATTCGTGCCAGGGAGACCCTTTGCGTCCTTTGCTCAGCAACAGGGACCCTCTCAGACGATCTCCCTCAACATCGGCTCATCCAAGCCCGCACCCGCACCCGCACCCGCACCCGCAGCTCCATCCGCGCCCACCCCCGCACCCTCATCCACGCCCGCGTCCGCCTCCAGCGCAAAGCCATCTCCCCAAGTCTCCCAGTCTTCTTCACCTGCACCCCCAGTCTCGAAGAAGGTATTCTCTACCGAGAAATCAAAAACAGACATCGCCGCCGTCGCGCGAGAGGTCCAGTCTGCCGCCGATGAAACCGTCCTCAAGGATCTTTTCGGTGATGGTTCGTCTCGGCTTTCTGACTCCTCTTCCTCCCTCTGATCCCCTATATCATCACAGTCAAGGAACATCTAAATATCGTGTTCATCGGTCACGTAGATGCCGGAAAGAGCACCCTCGGGGGTAACCTCCTTTATATCACCGGTGCCGTGGATAAAAGAACGATGGAAAAGTACGAGCACGAAGCAAAGGAAGCCGGAAGAGAGACGTGGTACCTTAGCTGGGCTCTTGACTCTACCCCAGAAGAGCGCAGCAAGGGTAAGACCGTCGAAGTCGGTCGTGCTTCCTTTGAGACTCTGAATCGTCGTTACACGATCCTTGACGCTCCCGGACACAAAACCTACGTTCCCTCCATGATCAGTGGTGCAGCTCAGGCAGATGTCGCCGTCCTCGTCATCTCAGCCCGCAAGGGCGAGTTCGAGACCGGTTTTGAAAGGGGCGGCCAGACAAGAGAGCATATCATGCTCGTCAAGACTGTCGGTGTTTCAAAGGTTGTTGTAGTCATCAACAAGATGGACGATCTTACCGTCAACTGGGAAGAAAACCGTTACAACGAAATCAAAGAAAAACTCATACCCTTCGTCAAGGCAGCCGGTTTCAATCCAAAGGACATTACCTTTATACCCATTTCAGCCTATACTGGTCTCAACCTCAAGCAACCCGTTCCACCCTCAATATGCCCATGGTGGAAGTGCGTCGCCTTGTGTCCTTTCCGTCCATGTCAATTGCTAATCACTCCATAAGGGGTACGACATTCCTCGATTTCCTCGATCACATGCCCATGGTCGATCGGAAGATCAACGCTCCGCTCATGATGCCCGTCTCGGAAAAATACAAAGACATGGGTGCCATCGCAGTCGGAAAGATTGAGTCAGGTCATATGCGCAAAGGAGATAGCTTGATTCTCATGCCCATCAAAGCCCACGTCGAAGTGGCCGCAATCTACAATGAGGTAGAAGATGAGGTTTCATCGGCCATGTGTGGAGACAATGTACGAATCAGATTGCGGGGGGTAGAGGACGAAGAAATCGCCCCTGGTTTCGTACTTACCAGTTCAAAGAACCCAGTGCATGCCGTACGACAATTTGAGGCCCAGCTGGCGATCCTGGAACACAAAAACATCATCTGTGCTGGATACTCAGCCGTAATGCATGTTCATACTTTGTCAGAAGATATTGTACTACCAGTACGCCCACCCTTTCCCCTTCTCAGATCACGCCCATGTACGGCATATAGGCCCTGCTGCATTACTTTGACAAAGCCACTGGGCGCAAGTCGAAGAAGCCACCTCAATTCGCAAAAAGGGGTAAGTAGTGTTATCTTGCGATCTGTGCGGTCGTGAGGGTTATGTTTTCCAGGCCAGAAGATTGTTGCTCTCGTCGAGACGCCACTCCCGGTTTGCGTTGAGAGGTTTGTCGACTATCCTCAGCTCGGGCGGTTCACATTGCGAGATGAAGGTAGGAATGTGCATACTTTTATATATCCCTTACATCGTTGACACTTAGTAACGCAGGACGAACTGTCGCCATAGGAAAGGTGAGTTCGGTGACTATGATGGAATAATTAGTCGATTGACTCTTATGTCAAGGTTACAAAGTTAATTGACGACCGTGCCGTTGACCTTGCAGACGGTGTCTCGAACATGGCCATATCCGGAGCGTGAAGTAAACATATGAGACGGGAGTAGGGTGTTGTAGACACGGAGAGTGCATGCTGTTGTTATACATGGTATTTCGCCAAAGATTTCTTGGCAGAGTTGAACATAATTGAATGTACGTAAGTACGGGAGTGATCTCGCCATAACCTTCAAAGTTGATCTTTGTCTGCCACTACTTACCAATGCATCTCTGACGCAGGCGCGACATCAAACACGCACAGAGGACTCAGAATGGCCCCCTCGACTTAACAAGAATGCCTCGCTGGTAGATAGAACAGCTGATCGTGGACCGCCCATTTGCAAAACAGGCATTATTTGAAGAGGTGGCGCCTCCGATGAGTCACGATACTTGCGCGTAGACACTGCCCAACATCCCACTGGCAGGGACTTGGGCCATGTCATCGCCGATGATACCGCAAGGTCGATAGGGAACCAGCCTCACGGCATAAAGCCCACGGTCACCTCGATGTTCAAAGTGGACTCCATATAATTCTGCTGCGCAACCGAACAAAGACCGCATGTACATAAGGCTCGCCTTTGCCGCTCTTCCTTGTACTACCTATGGCACCAGGCCTTCAATTCCTCAGAAGCCTGTTTGTCTACCTAGTAACCCTTGCTCTCACCGTACCAGTTGCGCGAGCGCAAAACGTCACCGGACCACCCGCAGATCCATTCTTAGACCCCAAGGATGACCCTTACAATCCTTTGAAGTATATTACATCCGACACTCGGACTAGCATTGCGATTGGTAAACCAAGTCTCTCTGCCCGCTGACTCCCTCTAATCATGTTCCCCAGCAATCGTCCTGTTCATTGCGCTTATACAAACTTTTCACACCTTCCGATATGGCGCAAGATTCATGCTTTCTATGGTCATTGGATTGTATAGTAAGATTGTCTACCGGTGAAATGGAGAAACGCTAACTAGCAACTAGCATACGCGGCTGGATTCGGGTGTCGATACGGCTTGCACAGTAATCCTGACTCTGAGTCCATATACATCGCCGAGTACCTGTTCATCGTGTTATCGGCATGTTCTTTCATGCAGCCTCTACTTCTTCGGCTTATCGTTTGTCGCATAGCCCTGCGCATTCATTGCAGCGAACTATGTTTTACTTGGACGGCTCGCCAGACATTTAAAATGCACAGCGCACGTGACAATCCCCGTACATCGACTGACGGTCATTTTTGTTTCCTCGGATATTACAACGTTCACGATTCAAGCCATTGGCGGTGGAATGACCACCACTCGTGACCAGGCCCTGGGGCTGGACGGCGAGCATGTGAATTCTTTGCCACCTCGTTAACCATTTTTCTAATATATATTTGTAAATAAAGGTCTTCCTCGCTGGCCTGGTACTCCAACTGGCGTCGTTCAGTGTCTTCAGCTGTATTTTCGTCCGTTTCCTGTATCGAGTGTATACCCTGGAGCGTAATACATGGGATCGCGATAAAGCGCAGCCATGGTATCGCGATTGGCGGTTTTTGTCCTGCGCTCTGATCATCAGTTGCATTGGCATCCTCGCAAGTATCTATAGCAGTCCTTATTCAACTTCAATACCTCTAATGTGTGCGCCAGATACGATCTAGCTACAGGGTCGCTGAACTTTCCGAGGGCTTTAATGGTGTTCTCAACACGACAGAATGGTACTTTTACGCATTCGATACACTTCCTCTCGTTATTGCCACCTCCGTATATCTCCTGTGCTGGCCAGGATGGTTCATCAACGTATCGAAGGAGCACATTGAAGACGAGTCCACTGATTCCCCCTCCGAGGCGTAGATTTTGAGGATAGGACACTTGGTGCAGATAGAACTCTTCGGACACTTGCTAGGATTTCTAGATT
Organism: Royoungia palumana; assembly: GCA_038089855.1. Classification (NCBI taxonomy): domain Eukaryota; kingdom Fungi; phylum Basidiomycota; class Agaricomycetes; order Boletales; family Boletaceae; genus Royoungia; species Royoungia palumana. Next base: position 862 of record JBBPLQ010000062.1, on the reverse strand, counting down.
ACAGCTTCCGCAGTCATCAGCCTTTGCAGAATGTACCTCTCTATTAGTACACACGATCCTTATTTTCTACGTAACCAATTTATGCTCAAAATGCATCTTAGATATTTGCCAACCTGAACGAAGAAAAATAAAACAAAAATAAGCAAGATGTAATGTATTGCTATTCACAAGCGCTCATTGCACACACAGCGGTCGCGTTGTGAAAATTTGCCCAAATCCCTAACGTTATAGACTTCTCCTGTGGAGGAGGAGCTGCTTTTGCTAGTCGAATAGTATGTAGAACCAACCAGCAAACAGGCTTCTATCGTTCGACGTTGCATCCGACCTGTGAATCCCTAGGGCAGGTAGTACTCGTTTTGCAGCAGTGTCCCGATTTCCGAACCTGCGGACAAATCGCCATTGCTTGGGTTGTGCCCGTACATATCACACTTGGTATCGTATACACCTGGGCATGGGCAGGCCCACCTCAGACTCAGTCGAGAGGTCAAATTAATCTGGTATACCCCTCATGTATAGACGACAGAACCCGAGTGCCACCACTTCTGATCCCTGCACACACCGGGGAAACGTAAGCTACTCTCCAATTCACCGGTTATAATTTTGGCACTCAAGAAGTTTCGTGGGGCGTGTGCCGATGGAACGTGCTTCCGACCTGTGAAAATCCGAAATTGAGAGCCCTCGTGATTATATTAAAGAAATTTCATTCGCTTGAATGACTCTGTCGAGACTCGCGAAATTCTCCGCCGCTCAGCAGAGACTAGATGAACCTGCAATTGACGTTAGGCAACCTAACTAGACATGGTTTTTCGCACATACAGGAACGCGAGTGGGTAGGCAAAAGAACCGAACTAGATCAGGACTT
>JBBPLQ010000061.1:0-69145 GCA_038089855.1 Royoungia palumana | reverse complement strand
ATCCTGCACCATCGCTGGGTCAACTCATCACAAAAGCGGAGGCCAACGCCGCAGAGAATCCGTTTCAGCGTAAATACGTCTCGGCCCTTCGTGATAGCGCCACATGTTTTGAAAATGACGTGTCTCTTGCGGGTCACGACTCATTCCAATTACCTAATGCTGAATCGCTTGAAACACACTACATTCAGTGTAGGGAAGATTTCAGCAAGGCTCTTCGCCATATCACTCAAATTCTGAGTCCGAAAAATTGCAGCGAACAAGCTCTCGAACAAGCGGGTCAATGGCCCCGCATCACCACACACATGCTCCTTCGATCACTCGCGTCCAATTCTCCGATCGTTCTACATGACGATTGGAGGAGATGTTTGGTTCGGCTAGCGGTGCTCATTCTGGATCTCCAGCGCGCTCGAAGATTGCTTCGACTGGATCTAGATGAGCTTGCTGAAGATCTCCGTATGGAACTACGAAACGAGGGATGCGATGGTTGGGACGCCGAAGCCCATCCAGACTGGTTGTTAATTCAGGTCAGTTTTCTGTGTCCTAGACAAAGCTCGGTCGGCTGATGCTACTCCGTATACGATAGCTACAGGGTAACTTTTTTGTTCGTCGTGTCCAGGCGGAGGTGGCCAATGAAATGATATCGCCCAGCTCAGGCGAGAACACGGCTATGCAACTCAACATGGGCGAGGGGAAATCCTCCGTGATCGTGCCTATCGTCGTTGCCGCCCTTTCCGATGGCAATCAACTCATCCGTGTCATTGCCCCGAAGGCACTAACGGCACAGATGTTCCAGATTCTCGTGGATCGACTCGGTGGACTCACAAATAGGCGCGTATATCACCTTCCGTTCACTCGCTCCCTCGGGGTAGACCATCAAAAAGTCGCTGCTCTTCGTAAATTGATGTCAGAATGTATGGAGAAACGTGGGATCTTGGTCTTGCAGCCAGAGCATGTTTTGTCGCTCAAGCTGGTGAGCGTAGAGAAACAGCTGCTTCAAGGGGAAGATAGTGGTGTGGCGCTACCGTTACTGGAGTTACAGAAGTGGCTCCACTCTCGTTCTCGGGACATTTTGGACGAGAGCGACGAAATCCTTCATGTCCGCTACCAGTTGGTTTACACTATGGGTCTCCAAGAGCATATGGAGGGTTTCCCAGAACGATGGACGACCACTCAACAAGTCCTCAGCCTCGTTAACAGACACGCGTCTTCACTCCAAAGGCACTTCCCTCCTGGAGTGGAGTACAAGCGTGGTCCGTCCGGATCGTTTCCCCATCTCCGTGTCTTACAACAGAACGCCGGTGAATGTTTGATCTCGCTGACAGTCCAAGACATCATGGACGGACGCCTTCCAAACTTCAATTTCGGACCGCTCCGTTCTGAGATGCGACATGCGATTCAAAGTTTCATATCGTGTGAAGATGTCCCCCCCGAAATTGTCCAATTGGTCAAGGACTACACTCATCAATCATGCTCATGGAGCGGACTGTTACTGCTACGTGGTCTTTTGGCCACTGGTACCCTCTTGTTCGCTTTCAAGGAACGACGGTGGCGAGTAGATTATGGTCTCGCTCCGACGCGTACCATGCTGGCAGTTCCTTATAGGGCAAAAGACGTCCCCGCACAGCGAGCCGAGTTTGGTCATCCAGATATCGCCATCATCCTCACCTGTCTGTCCTACTACTACGGTGGTCTCACTGAGGATCAGTTGAGGCTCTCTTTCGAAATCCTGCTCAAACAGGATGATCCATCCTTGGATTACGGTCTCTGGGTTGAAAACTGCATCGTGCCCGAGAGCTTCCGCACTCTCAATGGTATCAACCTCAAGTCATCGGAGCAATGGTGTACGCATATATTTCCTCTCTTCAAGCGGAATCAGGCCACAATCGATTTCTACCTCTCGAATGTCGTGTTCCCAAAGGAAGCAAAGGAATTTCCTTCGAAGTTGTCATGTTCTGGTTGGGATCTAGCTGAGAAGAAAGAACGCCTCTTGACTGGTATGTCGACTAAACAGGCTCATTACCTGTTCGCTCAACCATCTTCTAGGGTTCTCTGGAACAAACGATGGACAATATCTGTTACCCCTGCATATCACGCAACGAGACCCAGAGCATCAGCGAGGAACCAATGCGAAAGTTCTCTCGTATCTCCTCCAGCCAGAGAATAATCATTATCTATGTATGACTCCAGAGAGTGGAGAGCGACGAACCACCCATGCATTCCTCGAGATCTTAGCCAACCAGAAGCCCGAGATCCGCGTTCTTTTGGACGTCGGTGCCCAGATGCTCGAACTCGAAAATTTTGAGCTGGCCAGAACGTGGCTAGATGTCAGCATACGTGTCTCTGCTGCCATTTATTTCAATGAGGACGATGAGTTGACGGTACTCACACGAGATGGAAGGACACAGCCGTTTTTATCGTCGCCCTTCGCACAACAGTTGGATCGATGTGTCATTTATCTGGACGATGCTCATACGCGTGGGACCAATATCAAATTTCCCGCCGCTTTCCGTGCCGCGGTGACGCTGGGACCCAAAGTGACAAAGGATCGATTAGCGCAAGGTATGTACAGTGTATGTAGTTTCTTCCGCGATCAGACTGATGATCACTTTGCAGGCTGCATGCGAATGCGCAAACTCGGACATGGCCATTCTATCATGTTTTTCGCACCACTCGAGGTTGATACACGCATTCGCTCAGTGGCAAAGAGAGGCGCGTCGGACGCCATCAACACCATGGACATCCTGCTTTGGACGATACGCGAGACATGCGACGATATTCAGCAACGAGTACCGCATTGGGCGCAGCAAGGGATTGACCACAGTTCTCGATATGCCGTTTGGACCCGCTTCTGTAAGGACGAACTGACATCAAAGGAGCTATCTGAAAAGTGGCTACAGCCGGAGGCCAAGACGTTGACAGAGCTCTATGGACCCCAACCTGAGAGTCTGAATCCTACCTGGTTTTCCGATTCGGCCATTCGTGGACGTTGTATTGAACTTGGGGTTTCAACGCTTCAGAACGTGGGTATGGATGAAGAACAGGAGCGCGAGGTGACTCATGAAGCTGAACGCGAACGACAAGTAGAACGCCCTCCAAAGGTACTACCGGCCACCCACTCAGTCCATCCAGATGTCGTTACCTTTGTCAAGAATGGAGTTATTCCATCAGGAAGTCATGGTTTCCGCCCAGCTTTTGAAATCCTCGCTGCGACTAAGGCGGCTACCGACGAGGCGGATATTTGGAGTGCAAATGTAGTGGTGACAGTGGACTTTGCGCACACCATCAATTCGTCCGTAACGCTGGACGATTTTCTACGTCCTGTGCAGTGGATCGTCTCTGGGGAAGGTGCCGGTCGCGACGCACTCGTGATCTTGAGTCCTTTCGAAGCAGAACGTTTGATGCCGGCAATTAGATCGAGTGGCAACGTCCGACTCCATGTGTATACACCTCGCACTATCAAGGCGATGAAACCGTGCGACGACCTTACACTGTACAGCGTCCCCCCTCCTCCAACGGGCTTCACACCTCCGGCGCTCCTCATGGATCAGTTGAACGTGTTCGCCGGGCAATTATACCTGAAGGACTACGAGGCGTACATCCGCTTATGTCGTTTCCTTTGCGTGTATGCCAGGGACCTGACAGCTATAGAGGACATCGAGGTCGAGAGCGACGGGTTCATTGCACCAAACAACCGACCGGAGCACTTGCAGAGCGCGAATACGTTCCAGAAGTCGCCCTTGAATTCTGTGAGAGCGTTGATAGCTCTTCGCAGGAATGGAATGCGGTTTGCACCCACACACATCGGACGGCTTCTTGAAGGAAAGTTACTTTCGGAGAGCGATTTTGAGGAAGGTGATCATGTGAGTCCTGGTCGACCTGCCGTTTTCACAGCCTGATCGTGGCACTACCATCATCTAGAATTGAATTCTAGGAACCACTGACATCGTAAACTATCCAGACCAAGAGTCGGAACCTGATATACAGACCCATCATGATGGAATAGAAGAAGTTTTGTAGGGGAGTATTTTAGTTGGACAAATGTACAGTATATATGTAGAGCAACTCTTTCATGATCACAATGCTCGAAGGAGCAGGAGTTCTACGTTAAACCAGCCCACGAGGCTCTGAGTCCTCAAAACCCATAGTATGACTCGGACTCGGACTCGACACATTACCTCAGAATTTTGTCACTGATTGTCAATAAGGCATTTCAACCACCTCGTGATGCTCCTATTGACGATCGATTCCCGCATAACTGATTGCCAAATTCACGAATATGCTGATCAGCCTGACCGGATACATGGTCCTGCCGGCGTCGTTTGCCAGTGAAACACTACAGATTAGTACGGAAAGCATTCGTTGACAACATATCCATTGATAGAGGCGATTGCGCTGTGTCTCAATCAGAAGGACTAGCTAGTGTGTGTACTGCGTTCTTAATTTCCAGTGAGACACACTCGACCTCAGATCGTGCCGACTTTGGTTTGTTGAGCATCGGAAGAGATTCAAGTTATTGGCGTGTTCAGAGATTTGCGCCCACGACCAGCCTGTGAGGTCAAAATGAATCTCGGATCTCAGCCTTGTCCTCGTCACGGCGCAATACTCAAGTCGTGGCCGTGATTTGCGACGCATCAAAGCGGAACAGCATGCAACTATTGCCGCATGCCCAGTAGCGAGAAGGATAACTGCGAGAAGGATGCAATAGAGCACCCAGATATCAACGTGTTCAAGTTCAGCACTACAATTACAACGTCTTCAGTAATACAAGGAGAGAAGTTGGAAACAGCGTTGAGAGGAACCTTCGTGACATTCAAGCTGCTCGCAACTTTTCTTTTAGAACGTTCTTTAGCGTATCGCCGTCCTCTGCAAACTTTTTGATGCCTTCATGCAGCTTATCGAACGCCATCGCATCTTGCAAAAGGGCCCAGCGAAACTCTGGCTCATTGTCGATATAGGAAACCCTGGGAATCGGTTCGGCTTGAACAGCTTCACGAGTTCAAGTATAATCAGTTCAGGTAACAAAGCCGGTACCCAAAGTCACCGACCTTTCTCTGAATCGAGTTTCTTTGGAACAGGCTCAGTGGATTCTTTCAACTCCCCCAGCAAATTCGGAGAAATAGTGAGGAAGTCGATGCCGGCAAGAGCCTTGATCTCTCCCACCTTAGGGTAATACAATTAGAATGTAAACAGTCGAACCATGCATGCGCTGCGGACGTTTCGGAAACTAGCGCCCATGACGATGGTCTTGTACCCATGTTGCTTGAAGTAGTTGAATACCTTCCTCACTGATTGAACTCCAGGGTCACCGTCGCCCGCATAATCCTTTCCGGTCGCTTTTTTATACCAGTCGAGAATCTAAGTCACAGGACACGTGAGCGATACCACATTATGAGAATCATTCAACTCACGCGTCCGACGAATGGAGACACAAGCGTGACGCCAGCCTCAGCACATGCGACAGCCTGAGCGAATCCAAACATGAGCGTCAAGTTGCAGTGAATGCCATCCAATTGTTCCAGTTCCTTTGCAGCTTGAATGCCTTCCCATGTCGATGCGATCTTGATTAGAACGCGTTCTTTACCGACCCCGACGGACTTGTAGAGAGCGATGATCTCTCTCGCCTGAGAATCATGGTAGGCCGCATGCACCAAAAAAAACTAAAGGTGCACCAACCTTTTTCTTCGTCGCTTCTGGATCGAAGGAGAGACGCGCGTCAACCTCAGTGGAAACCCTGCCCGGGATGATATCCAAAATCTCCTTCCCAAATTCGACCAGCTATCAGAATTGTAGAAGGCTTGAACGAAGCGATCAAAACATGTATGTTTGGAGACGCACGAGGCGATCCATGGCAAAGCAAGCTTGATCATGAAGTGTTCCGCCTTTACTCTTTGCGTATTTGATAGCGGTATCTATCAGATGCGCATACTGTGGCTTGTTCGCCGCAGCGAGGAGTAAAGTGGGGTTTGTCGTGGCATCCTTGATAATCGATAAGAACTCAGTCAAACCGCCTGATCATGTTGCTACCTGTGGTTTATACGCGCCAATGGCTATGTACAAACGATAAGTACAGAGTGAACCAATGTCGGAGATTCCGAACTCACATTCAAAATCTCCGGAATCTGAGACAACAATCGTGCCTGTCTGTTTCAGAAAGTCGAGTGATGTGGTCATGGCTGAGCGCTGAGGAGTTGATGGTGAATTGGGAGGTGTTACCAGCAACTCTGGCGTCGTGACGTCATCCAAACGGACACAGCCGAGTAATTGTGGCACCGAGGGTACATACTGTAAGGTTCGGGTTGGCACTTGGACAAACGTATGAATCGATCCAGCTGTTCGCAAGTTGCGATTCAATCACCGTGAGTCCACAACGGCATGCGCAAAAGGATTGATCTTGAACTTCTGTCCAGCGGATGAAGCTAATAATTAACTATTCCGAGTCGGAATCGATGTATTGTGTCAGAGTCTGCTGAATTGAGCCAATGACTTGGCTTGAAGTGAACTGGGCTGATGTGTTGAACGAGCTGGGTTACAGGGTGTACCATGACTTCCAGGTAGTACCGCGTAGGGTCGATTTATGCAGCAGGCACATTATCAGGTTTTCACTATTCCTGCTTGAGGCGTGCCTCCTGATGTATCCTCACAGAAGCTGGATTAGTCATTACACGACCTTCTTCTCTCCGGTGCCATACAGACAGACTAGTCCATAGCGTCGGAGGGGACAACAAGTCGCTGTGGCTAGCTGCGGACTCAGATTAACCAGGGGTATGTTACCATTAACGCTCTTCTGAAAAGAAATCGCTCACCGTCGTTCATGCTTGAACGCCCCGAAGTTCTGATCTCAAAGTCGAACTTGAGGACGACCGTGACTGCAAACTCGGGTGGCAGATGAAGGCATGATACAGCGTCACAAGAGCATGGTTTTTCGTAATGGGGTGATCACACGGACCCGGAGTTGGAGAGGAGTGGATCGCACTGCTAGCCTCTACAATGAGCCCAGGACTCCTAGCATCACTGTCGATGGCATGGACTATTGATCGGTAAAAGGCGCATAATTTGTCCACCTCAAACTTCATGAAAACACATACCAAAGCATGGCTGAAGTGAAGTACGCGTGGGCTCGCAGAGCTTCGAGAGGTCTAGCATTACTCCGTACCGAGGACAAAGCACCCAGTTACCATGCTTTCCAAGTTTAGAATGACGGAACCGAGTGGATGAGACTTCTGTGTATATAATGTAGAATGTACCCACTTCGTTCCTTCGTGTATGGACCACATTGACAAGACTTGTTACAAAATGCGACCAGTCCGTGGCTGGAAGCGGAAGTCTAATAAACGTCAGCATTTCAAGCCACAAACAGATCTGCATTTCGCAACAGGTCAGTCACCCTCTCTTGCACCCGTAAGCCTTCAGGACTGATGCCCCAACTTCAGAAACACCATGGCTCCATCGAGAACAGGCCCAAAAATCACTCCTACCACCGCTCAAGGCACCCTGATGGTAGACCCCACGACCCTTCGGGGCCTTCCTCGTGGCGAGCTGCAAAAGCTCGCCAAGGTACGCACAGTCACTCTGATGTTACTCCGAGACTGACAATACGTAGGTCCATCAAATAAGGGCAAACATGAAGAGCAACGACATCATTGAAGAACTTCTGAAGCTACCAGGACCTAAATCAAGGCAGGCAGGGTGAGTGATGATGAAGTTCGTTGAATGAAACACTGACAATGTACACTGTAGGCCCGTAACAGAGGATCGTGGCGAAGGATCATCCAGGCTGCCTATGTGCGAAGACTTGTCGTCCGAAGAGAGTGGGGAGTGGGACGTGGCTCGCTATGACCCCGAACTAAGCAAGTACCAGATATTTGAGCCACGTCCCTTATCTAATTGCCATGCCACCCATAGATAATATCGATAATAGTCCTGATCCGGAGTGGGAAGCACTCCAGCACGACCTACAGAATATCGAGAACAATGACGAGGAGTGGGAAATCGGGCCGACGGCATCCGGGGCGGCGAAATTGTGCGAGAGTATCGACAAGGATGTAATAATGCATGACGAAGCATTCATCAAGCAACCAGCGAAGAAAGAAGACGTCCTTCGAGCACTGAAGATACTCAAAAAGTATCGACACAACATGCAAACCTCAAAGAACCCCTCGAGGACCTGTGCTGGCGCGGAGCCCAATCTTGGAGGAGGGTGGAATTATTGCGCGTTGCGTTGCGCAACAGGAAGATGCTTCGTCAAAGGATGGAAGCGACAATGGTCTACAAGAACCACCACCTAGGCGCTCGATGGGAAAAGGCCATTATTCATCGCAGGAATCGGGAAAATGGTGGCACGGGAAAGTGAATGTCGTCTATGTGTGCATTGAAAGCGAGGATCAAGGATCCGAACAGACAACGGTCTCCACGGAGTGTGCGACAAGCAAGGGCAAGAATTATGGCTAGACAAGAGGTGGAAGCGCACACGCTCACAGCTTGCATGGCATAGGACGCGGCATAGGATTCAGGCCAGAGCGTTGGGTTCCTCCACTGGTATCCCTTCGCACCAGCTCAATAGCGTTTACTATCAGACCATCGCGCTCTATCACAGACATTCTTGTACACCTGTAAATTACTGTAATGTACGTCAACATTTCCTCGGGTTATACGAGTTAAGGAAAGACAAAACTTAGCGAGATGTCACATCAGTGGCATCATCGACCAAACTGGTCGTGGTCTTCGAGAGCGGTAGTCTCCTTGAACCGGGCCTGGACTCCAAGTAAGGAAGATCATGTTCAATACGTGGCTTGCGTTGAGACTTGTGGAAGGGTTATCTGTTCATCTCGAAAGCTGCCCATCCCGTGAGCGAGTGCAGTAGACTCTTTGTCCACACGGGAGTCGATATTCCAAAGAGCGGGCGGTGTTGTTTGTGTGTGAGACTTGGTGGCATTAGAGTTGGAACGTTGAAATTTGAAACCCGCTGAAAGAAAAAACAATTGATTCACTTCCTTGATTCTACTCTCTTCCTCGACAATGTCCGCATAGTTTTTGCTGCGTTCGACTTTGGCTACAACATTTGGTTCCACCACCGGCTGCAATGGTTTACGCTCAGCACTTCAAGGCATACTCCTTGCGGTCTGTCACAAGCGGGGATAACGCAGGTGCGGTCAGTGAGACATGCTACCACCTCGACCGCTCAATACGTTCCCGGTGGACGTGAGCCGAGCTTTGTCCATCCCATCCAGCTCAAGCCTCCACGTATCATAATTCTCAGCGATCTACAAGGGAACTGTCAACGACCCGACCATATTTCCTCCTCCCCCAAAGGCCCATGATTCTTGTTATTTGGGATATGAGCGTCTTCTCTCTGCGGCCCTACTTCCTATGACTACGGCAGCATTTGCCACGTCTGGAATGGCTTACTCGTTCTTGACGATCTCTTGAGCATTTCACTCGTGCGGAGTTACATCGAGGTGGGCAGGATCCCGAATCGTCGTCAACACACCCTGACTTCCGTGTATAGTTTAATGCCATCGTCGCCGACTATCTCAATGAACGCAAGCTCCCTATTACCGGTATTTTGACATCCTGGACACTTAGGGCTGCGACTGTCGGTATTTTGCTCGGCATTTGCCAGTTCAATATGAATGACATTGCTAAGTTTTTCCAGGGTGTTCCGACGTCGTGTGAGTTGGTCGGAAACCGAGCCTCTCACACTTGGATTGACCGAGCTGTTCGTCAAGATTAGTGAGCTCTCCGTAGGTAGGCTATGTGTATGGGAAAGTCTTTTACACCTATCTCGTCTTGTCCAAGTCACTTGCCGCGCATTTGTGACTTGGCCATGCCGGAGCTCGCAGGAAACCTCTTTATGGGTAGTGTTTCATGATGATCAGCGTCAGCGTACACACGTGCGAAAGTTACCGCTAGATGAAACTATGCGTTACTTGGGACGTACCCCCTTCCAACTTGACACGATCCACTGATAAAACTAAAGTGACTCGCTCGTTTCCACCTGTCTTGGCCCGCCGGCTGATAGGACGCGACAATTATCCGTTTTTTTAGGTTGAGGCTCGGGCTATCTATGATGGAGGTGGGTTCGCGTATTGGTTAGTTTCTGTGGGAGTTCTACTTCAATGTCACTACATAATCCTCCCGTGCATGACGCCGTTCAGAAAAGCTTCTCAAACAGAACACGTCTCATGGCGTCTCATGGAGAGAAGAACCAGGAAGATCGGACATGACTGCCTTGAGATGGCTCCTGGACCCTGACAGTACTATTGAAGAACCCGAGGTACTTGGCTGAATGATCGGTAGGAAGACTCGACGGCCGCTCAACTCACTCAAGCAACGGCATGATTGTGATCAAGAAGACCCGCCAAACGGAGATGATCGAGTTCATAATCTCAGGACGGATATGTGACCCCGTGTGTTTGTATTGTAACTACTGCCCACCGACTTGCGGCAACTGACCATGAATCGTGATATTAACCCAATTCCGTCCCAAGGAATCGCGCCAAGACGCGTCACGCTGACGCCAAGGTCGTACGACTCTCCTGCAGAGCGTTTCGATGCATACCTTGCATAGCTAAAGCGTCGTACAGCTGTGAAACATGCACATGTCGGTAGGCAATGGCGACGCCCAACTGTGTCAGTTCCAGCAATTGACCGTCCAAGCGGTCTCCTTTTGGATGTCAGGCGTCGCGTTGCGTCTCGTAACTCCGGCCACGACTTCCGAGAATTTCGGTTAGACGAGAACCATGTGGCCCTAAAACCCAAATCCGATACTCGTATGCGTCTTTCAGTACACGCTTCCGAACGTGCTCTGCGCGTATAAAATAGCCCGCGAATCTGCCTGTCAATAAACCGCACCCTTCCCCTTCTACTGTCATTTGGTGTCTTCAAGTTGGGATCGACCATGTACTCATTTGCCACGCTCCTCGTTTCCGTCTTCACCTTTATCTCTGGTCTTCGTGTCCTTGCACAGACGACGACGACGCTCGCCTACGACACAAACTATGACAACGCGGGTCTATCTCTCAACCAAGTAGCGTGCTCCGATGGGTCCAACGGGCTCGAGACTAAAAACCCCAGCTACACCACGTTAGGCTCTCTCCCCAACTTCCCCAACGTCGGTGGAGTCTATACCGTAGAAGGTTGGAACTCTGCACAGTGTGGCGCGTGCTACGCCGTCACGTACGTCAATGACACGATCAATAACACGGTCAACATCTTGGCCGTGGACGCGTCCAAGACTGGGTTCACGATCTCGGAAGCGGCGATGAACACGCTGACGGGCGGACAGGCGGTGGCGCTGGGAAGGGTGGACGTGACATTCGTCGCGACTTCTCCGTCCGCTTGCGGACTTTCGAACTGAGCTGGGTGCGGAAACGTCTGTCAGGAATGGTGAGTGAGGAATATGAATCATCGATTTGGGCAGTCGGGTGGACGCTGATGACGTATCCTGCAGGCATCTGGGGCGGTGTTCTTGGCTTGCTATACGCATCACACGGACAAGAACGTGGACCGCCTTCATGCGCTTTGTTTACGTATCAGATACTACATTAACTGCTTCAGCTTCTTTTGTCAGATCACCTGGACATTTTAGCATTGGACGATTGGATAGTATTACATACGAACTTGATGGACAGTGAATCGTGATGACGTTCCTATAAAAAAGTGATATGATCTTGTTGTTTGATTTCTCTATGGGTCCAATCTGGGTCGACCAACGATGATCTAGCCTACACGTCCATCGCTGATAACACATCAGTGAACAAACCATGAAGAGTGGATCGATTGAGCCTGTTGCCATGTGCCTCGCGAGCGCCTTCCAACTAACTTCGAGCGCGATGGAAGGTATCGAGAACGTGAGAAGGATCACAATGACAGCGATGATCATGAGAAATTTATCAGAATATAGGTAATCGCCCAGGGCAAGATGTGCGTGGGTAAGGAATGGGATATTGACATACCTTGGGAATACGTTAGCCGCGCATCCTTTCGACCATCAATATCTCTGCGAGAATGGATGCAAAGGTGCGTTCGGGGGCAAATCATGGTGAGTAAGTGGACAGGACCATAGGAAGAAGGGGTGATGCTGAGAGCACAGGAGTTACCCAGATGGAAAACCGACCCTCTTCCCGACGTGGTCGCGGAGAGCAGACGAATGGCAGAGGTGAGGGAGAGAAGACCGGCCCGGGAAAGCACAATGCTTACAGGTCCCAAGAGTTGAATAAAAATAATACCTCTCGAACAAAGGAGGTCAAACCAATTGAAATCGATGCCCAGGACATGATAGTGTGCATCGTTTTCCTCGCAGACGGCAGGCACATCCTAAGTGGCGGCCTAGAAAAGAAGATCCGACAGTGGAGGGGAGAGGATGGTAGAGAGGTGGGACCACCGATGGAAGCTGGGGGTCATGTTTATAGCATTGCGGTATCCCCGGATGGAAAGTGGGCCGTCAGTGGGACGCACAAGGGCCAAGTCACGGTGTGGAATGCGGGCAGTTGCGAAAAGGTGGCCGAATTCAGGGGACACAACGAGGAGGTGAACGCGGTAGACGTCTCGCCAGACGGAACGAAGATCGTGTCTGGCTCGCCCGACAAGACAGCCTGTATCTGGTCATTGGCGACTGGTCAGCGACTGATTGGGCCGTTGCGACACGACCACTTCGTCGTCGCCGCCAAGTTTGCGCCTAACGGACACCTCATCGCCACCGCCACGTCCGAGCACAACTCCGTCCGCGTTTATGCTAGTCTCAATGGTCGCCTCCTCGCCGACTTCCCAGTTCGAGTCAACTCGGCCGTCAATGGGTCGCTTGCGTGGGATAGCGAGAGCAAGCAGGTATTTGCTTTGTCTCAAGACGGGAACATCAACGGTCTTGATGTCTTCACCGGGACGGTCCTTGCAAGGTGGTCCATTCACAGCAACTACAAGCCCAAATGTATCGCCTTAGCAAGTAATGGCACTTTCATCGCAGCGTCCGCGGATTCATCAGTGTCGTTCTGGGACACTACGACACAACGCCAAATTGGACCGCTTCTCAAGCACAATGATACTATTCGGTCCGTAGCCATCTCAACAGATCATACGATTGTAATCGGTGGAGGCAAGACGTTAACTGTGCGGAGTCTCTCTGATATCCTTCCTTCACTCTACATCGACAATGTAAGTCTTTCCAGAAATTCAATGTGCGGAGTGTGTTCAATCAGCATATCCTCGACTGCGGCAGAAGAAAACTCAACCCATGAGTCCCGAAAAGGCGGATCTTGAACACAAAATTGAATCTCTTCGCGCACGCGAACAGCGCTCGGGTGGGCCCATTATCTCTTTCGCTCCTAGACCTACCTGACGTCAGTATCTTTCAGGTGAAAAGATTGCAGATCTAGAAAGAACAATACGAAAACTCCAATCTGAAGCCATCGACGCCCAATGTGCTGTTAGTAAGGAAAGAGAGAGCTGGGACGAGACTATCAAGTCATTATGTGTGGACCTTAGTGCAAAGGAGGCGAGTTCATGTGAGTTCATCATACGCACACTTTCTCTTACATCCTAATTCGTTGTCAGCTGATCTCAACAACGCAGCAGAAGAACTTCGTACTCGGTTGGCTGACTCCAAACGCGCGGCTAAGCAAGAGATGGCCGCTCTCAATCAAATGGTCCAAGAGCTTCACACGAAAGACAGGGATTCAGGTGTGTCCTTCGGTGGTTTTCAAGCCCTTGCATAGTGTTGACCTTTTGCCTTAGCCATAAAAATTGCGCAGCTCGAGAAACAGGCAGAGGAACTCCGTGTTCGGTGTACTGACTCGCAACACGAGTCCGATAGTGTTGTCCAGCAGCTCCGTGTGCAGCTCGCAGACTCCCAGGAGAAAGTGGATAACCTCACTTACCTTCTTTGTATTCATGAACAGAAGCACCAATGTGAAGACCTGTATGCCAATGGTCGCATGGACGAGACTGTTGAGTCTCTTCTCAAGGTCATGACAAACGTGAACGAGCACGTCAAGTCTAACAAATTAATTATGGATTGGATTTCTGGTACGCCTGTCTACCACATTCATTGGGAACCCGTTCAAATAAACCGTCAGAATTCACGAGCCGATGTATTTTCATGCTAGAGAGTATTGGAGACGATGCTTCAAAAGTCGAGGAACATGACGAGGCGCTTTCGGCCTACTCCACTGCGATATCACTAGGTGCTTCGAGTCCCCATGGTGTCTTGATCAAGTGGGCAACCACTATGTTGCTTCGTAACTCAGCTGACGAAGTCGTGCTTGCCGCCGCCGCCCAGGTATGAGCGACTTGAAAACTTAATGGATACTAACAGCAATGATCCTTTGCACAGTTTAAGCTTCGGCCACCTGCAATTTACCGTGCGATCTGTTGCTCTCTCCAGTCTAGCGATCGTGTCACGGAGGCAGTGACATGTTTCAGACAGATGCGGAACGCGCTTCCAAGCAACGCAAGCGCCAACGACGATATGCAATCGCGATGGGAGGCTGGTAAGAATCTAGTCAACATTTTAGGCGACGTCGGACCGAATGTTTCCACTAGCCTTCCAGAAATCCTGTGTCGAGGAGCTGGTGAAGCTCGGTGACATTGCTATGGAGTCTAAAAGGCACGATGAGGCCATTGGATATTACTCGAGTGCACGATCGCTCGGTCCAGAGAATCCTAATGACATTCTTGTGAAGCGAAGCAAAGGACTTGCGATGGTAGTATCATGGGAGAAGGCATTGAATGATGCTGACGAGGTACTTTGTGTTCTTTTGACATTGGTCAGTGCTCAATAAAGGCGTGTGCAGGCTACCCAGCTCGATCCTTCCTCTTACCGCGGGCACGAGGCGAGACATGCAGCATTGCATGGCATGCGGCGCTACTCAGAGGCTGTAGAAGCATTTGACACGATGCTCTCGAAACTCGATGAGTCTCCTGATGAAGATATTCGAAGTAAGTCACGCTCAAAATGCTATATAGACCTTCGCATGTGGGTTGATAATCATGATTGCGATAGGATTTCGTGGCAGATATTATGATGCTAGACCCGTGATTCGACGCCTTGTGAAGCAAATGATCAGCCACATGCCACGAATACTCATCGATTCTTCCACGGGTCGTCTGAAAGAGAAGGAACAACAAGCAAAAGTCTTCGAGACCCTACCTACCTACTACGAGCTGGTATCATCCATGACAACCGGACTAGATCATCCGCGTATCCGTAAAGCAATCAAGGAGTTCTACCGATACGCGATGCTTTCACATACGTGGGAGTCTGGCGAGCCTCTCATGCAGAACGTTGCAGCTATCTCCGTCTATGAACTGGAACCTACTCCTGCGAATGGCAAGCTGCAGACTTTCTGCTCGCATGTTCGCTCTCTTGGGTTTCGATGGGCGTGGAGTGACACGTGCTGTGTCGATAGGGATAACAACGTAGTACTTCAAGAGTCACTAGTTGCCATGTTCACTTGGTATCGCGGCTCGTCCCTGACAATTGTTTATCTTCGTGGTGTCTCCTCACAGTCTCAGAAACCAGGTGGTCTCCGGAGAAGCGTTTGGAATACTCGTGGATGGACCTACCAAGAATACGTGGCAGCTGAAACAGTCCAGTTCTACACAGAAGATTGGAAGCCGTATCTTGGCTTATCTCTGTCCAACCACAAAGAGTCGCATGACGTCGTTACGGAAATGGAACAGGCGTCTCAGTTTTCAGCACAGCAGTTGGCTGTACTTCGCCCTGGCCTCACCAGAGTGCGAGAGAAACTTTTTATGGCATCTAGGCGCCGTACGACCTACGTGGAAGACACTGCGTACTCTCTCCTCGGCATCTTCAACGTCGCAATTCCCGTTATATACGGGGAGGGACATCGTGCAGTGGGAAGACTTCTTGAACACATCTTGACGGGTTCCGGTGATGTCACGATACTTGCTTGGACTGGAAGCGCAGGTAGCTATAACAGCTGCCTACCCATGGACCTCACTGTCTACGACCAACTCCACCCGCCACATATTCCACCACCGATCGACGCCACGGAGGCAACTCAAATAGTAACGAAACTACGCTCATCCCTACCCAATCTGACGCTTGCCACGAAACTGTATGATCGGCTCAGTGATCTTGTTACGCCTTCCGTTGCCGCCAGTCGACTGCGGCTTCCCGGCATCATTTTTCAACTCACTGATATCGCCGATATCTCAGACCCTTCTGTTTCGACTCACCTCTACACATACCGCGCGACGTCGTCTGCGTTCGGGGAAGTCCGGATCGAGACAATAGATGATCTGATCGGGATGGGGGACTTGTATCTCGTTCATCCCTGGATTCGGCCCTTACTCGACCAAGAGTTTTCAGAAGGCGCAAAGGACCTGGACGAGACCACACGTGCGCTCCGATTCGTCGCTCGTCTTCGGCAGCCGTTTGGGGCACTGTTGTTCGAGCCGCAGTCGCGCATAGAGTACAGACGGATCGCCACGGACAGTCTGATCATTGTTCGGATACGCGAGGAGATGCCGTTGGATGAACTGATGGACAAGATTCGGATGATCGAAGTACAATAGGATGCTATTTATTTTGTTTTTTCCGGGTAGCACAGCATTTGTCTATATACGATTGATACGAGTCTAATAGCAGCACGAGATGTCGCATCGAGCCACAGCCCGAGGACAGCCTAGAATCTAGTGAAGGGATCTCAGAAACAGCCAATTTTTAATGGTGCTTGTTCGTGTTCGACTACTACATCTTCTCCAAGTCGGTGAGGACATGGGCTTCTCGAAGACATTTGCCGCGTGCACCATGGGTTCGCGAGTTAACAAACATAAATCATCAGGTGTTGGTGGTCATATTTCAAAGTAAATGTGGGATCATACATCATCTGTGAGAACAAAGGCTATGAGCTAGCTACAGATGCACCCAGCAACCCTTCGTCCGCTGCCTGACTTTCACTACTTTTTAAACAGCCTGAAGAAGCCACCCCACAAACCTCCCCGATTCTCCTGTGCGTCGATTGCTACAGAGGGAGACGAAACAGGCCCTTGTTCCAACTCGGAAGTTGATACCACCACCTCGGGCTTACGGTGTTGCTCAATATCGTTCCTCCAGATTTTCCGATCCACCTGGGCCGGTTTCACCTGTTCCCACCCTGATAAAGGCCTTATATAGATCCAACGTCGCGGGATGAACTCGGAAACGATCTCCTGCGCAGAAGCGACCGTATTATCGTGACGGCGCATCAGTGCCCCAGCTTCAATGAGAGCTGCGAACGGGCCCTGCTCAAGGACATCCTCCCGCATGGTGGCTACCTCCTCGTTCACATCATCCCAGTGTGTAGTGACGATACGAACTTTATGAAGGATGTCGCCTCCACAGAGCGCTTTGAGCATCTTGATGCCCTCTCGTGAAATGCCGCCAATGCGAGGGTCCATGATGTGGTGCATATATACTATCCCGTTCAGCTTCGCTCTCGTGCTATAGAGTTCGGTTGACTGCGCAGGTCGACACATGGGTTCGATCAATACACTTACCCTTGGCGAGAGCCCAGAGTCGCTGAGATTTTTCTCAAAATCTCGACGTCCGTAACGCCATGCGGAGAGTCGTCAAAGCCAGGTGTGTCTAACATCATCACGAGCGCCTTGCTCCCTTGATCCTCATAGCAGACAGTCTGGATGTCCGAATCGGATATTTCTGAATCTGGCTCATGACCGACATGGGCTTCATTGTCATTCGTGAGTAGTTTGATGAACTATGGGTGAGGACAACCTGAGTTGACGCTAGGCAAGGCTCCAGAATACACACGGTAGATTTCCCTGGTAGTATAGAAGGGGCGTGAGTCAAATGATATAATAGGAAAAATGGCTGTGTGAAAGTAAACGCACCAGAGCCAGTCATACCAACAAGGCTGCGGATTTTCGTTAGGAATTATTCAGTCTCTTTGACAGTCGAGTACCCACGCAATATTTGTAGTATAAACACCCATGGGTGAGTTAAACGTTGCAGAAAAGGTCACGGTTCAATGGTAAAACAGATTCGAGGCGAGGGTGAGAGTTGCGTGGAGCGCCACACCCATCAATGCATCACTGGCTTCCCTTTACATAACCTTTCGGTTCATCGCCATGAAAAATTATCTCGTAATATTTGCGGCGTATCATGTACTCCGAAAATGGAACGCAGTGGGAAGTTCGTATTTCAAACAGCCTTTTACAGGACGCGAACACGTCCAAGCATGCTGGAATCCATCTATATCGATAACCTGGGCATCGATGACTAGTAGCGGCAATGCATCCGGGCCGGCGCCACAAGTCGCGTTCCAGTTCGCGGCAGCCTCTTCCAGCTCCGTAATGAAAACAGACCCAGAGTCATTATCAGGGTGCCAAGTACCCTTCGACTCGCTTCCACCGTCGCCTGGCAGGTGCTCGGCGTATTATCTGATATCGGACTGTGCAACAAGTCAAAGGATGCTTCGATCAACACGTTGGAACCTCATTCAGTGTGCTCTGCAATCTAGATCGGAAACCCTGACCCTCCGCTCCGGTTATTCGCTTTGCCTTATCCCCTCCACCTACTTGTCCCTCCTCGGTTTATAGGAGTCCATTTACACCATCAACTAGTCGCTTCAAAAACTGATTGACAATGCCAATCGAACAAAGTGGCGCCAATGCGATTGCGAAAATCCACGGCAATTACCATGACGTTCATGGGGACCAATTCAACATACATATATACAAGAATGGTCCTTTAATAACTACCAATATCGTTGTGCTGACTGTCTGACAGAGATGGCGAAACATTGCCGGTCAATCCAGAACGTCACCTATACACAAATCCGGGAAATATGATGGAAGATGCAACCAGGATCATCCAAGCGGTTTCCGACGCGGTCCCTATCGATCCGGCGAAGAAAATTCTCAGAGATATTGCCATGATACTGTCGCTCTTGCAGGTCTGTTTCGGCCCCCATCACCTTTGCCCTCTGACTCGGAATTGATTTATTCCGCCACAGAAGCGCACCAAAAATAAAGACAGTCTGAAAGACTTCGTACATGGTTGTCGAGTTATGTGTGCGACGTTAGCATTCTCCGCCAGAGGGGTTTCCGTGGTCAGGCAGAGCACGTATTGGAACGCACTAAGAGTACTCCAGACGTGCGTATTCTTGTATGCCGTGTCACTATCCAACTCGATTTGTGTTGATGAAACAGGTCGATTAACGACATGGGATCGAGAATCAATAATTCATTGAAGCGCAGTTAT
The DNA here is from genome assembly GCA_038089855.1 of Royoungia palumana. NCBI lineage: Eukaryota > Fungi > Basidiomycota > Agaricomycetes > Boletales > Boletaceae > Royoungia > Royoungia palumana. The sequence continues at coordinate 49,923 of JBBPLQ010000061.1, read as the reverse complement.
GTGTGGAAGTTGTGTCGTATAAGGCTCGACGTAAAGGAGATCACTGCATGGACCACTGAGCTATATTGGGCCTTCGTGTCGTTTAGCGTACGCCGACAGTCTTTAATAGGTGCATGCATGTTGTGACCGCTGACGATATCACCAGAAAAGTTTGAATATCGCCACTGTTATTTCTCTGGAGCAGATATATGAACTTTTACTGCAACCCAATGTCTCCAAGTAAGGGTGGTTAGTGGTACTTCTTGATCGGTCACTAACGGATTTTCAGTTTGATGCCAGATCCTCCCCCACTGCCTCCGGTCATTTTCTTCGGTCGCGAAGAACTGCTTCGTCATCTCAAAGCCGTATTACTTCTGGATGGAAGCGTTGCTCTGATCGGTCCAGGTGGGATCGGGAAGAGCACCTTAGCAACCGCCATGATGAACGACGGGAATATTACCGGGCACTTCTGGCGCCGGTTCTTCGTGGAGTACTCCGATATGAATCCAAGAACGATCACGTTTGCCTCGTTCGTGGACCGCATAGCGAGCGTTCTAGGCCTCCCGATATTGGGTGCAGAAGGTGAGCGCCAGGTCAAGACGAATCTTGGCTTGTGTTCCGCCCTGCTTGTTTTGGACAATGCAGAAACCTTTGAAGACGCAGCTAACCGGGATGAGGCGACGCGGATATCATCTTTTGTTGCTCAGATCGCGAACACTCCCGGGGTCACGGTCATTTTGACATCCCGGACGAGTGGGAGTGCTCGGTGGGCATCCTGGACCCGATTCGATGTTCCGCCACTCGAGAGTCAACCTGCAAAACTTCTGTTCAGGAGAATATACGACTGTGAAATCGACGAAGGACAGATTGATGAACTGTTGACTGCAGTCGATTTCCATCCAATGTTGATTTCTATCCTTGCATATACCGCAAAGGAGAACCGATGGTCGGGAAATGTGCTTTTGAATAGGTGGAAATCGCAGAGGAATGAGTTATTGCAAGCCGGAGATGGGAAAGACAACCTCGCATTCACCATCAGGCTGTCTCTGGAATCGCCATCCGTCAAAGCACTCGGTGACGATGTCATGCATATCCTTCGCATCATCACCTTCTTTCCCCAAGGAATCAATCAAGACCGTCTCACACATCTATTCCCATCTGTCCCGCGTATTTCCTCAATCATGGACACACTTTGCAAGGTCTCGCTTGTCTATGTTTCGGCCCCATTCCTCACGACATTGGCACCCATCCGATTATTCCTCGAAATTCTCCCGACCACTGATCTCGAACTCCTCCAGGATATCCGCAGGATGTACTATTCGTCACTCGAGGAAATTTCCAGAAAGAAGGACTCCCGTGCAGATACACTCGTCTCGGATCATCTTAACATAGAACACCTAATTGCGTTCGACATCGCAAATCCCCCGCTCAACAATTCAGACATCACCTCTGCTAGCCGCGAGTTTCTTCTCGGGCTTAGGTGGCACAAACCACGATCCACGTCACTCGGTCCTATCATTTCCTCTCTGCCTGAAGAAACCCCTGTAGAGAAGGCATCGAAGGCATGGTGCCTGGATGCACTTGGGGACCTTTATTTCGAACTCTCAAATTTTCCATCTGCTTTGACAGCTTCCTCGGCTGCCCATGCACTGTTCATTGCTGTCGGGAACCACACAATGGCGGCGGGTTGTGCATCCACCATGGCTCTGTCGTACACCACCCTTGGGAAGTACTCACTGGCTCAGCAGTTTCTGGAGAGCTTTACTCGTTCCTCTTCCTGGCAACACATCGACGAGAAGAGCAAAGCTGAAATCTATTTCGCACTCGATTCATGCAAGATGCGCTCGTCAAAAGGTACCGACAAGCTCTTCTTATGCTCTGTGAACGATAGCTGGCGTGATTTGCAATCACGCGTGCGCCACTACCAAGCAAGAATGTATCACGGACACAGCACGCCGGAAGAAGTTGAAAGGCAGCTCAAGCCCTTCCAATCCAAATACATGACGTCAGACAGGGCATGGGACTGCTGGAGGTTCCTCGATGCTTTGGCAGAAGCAGCATTTTTGCAACGCAGATTTGACCCGGCATTTCGACTCCTGGATCAAGCACTGGATCAAGCACAGAAATCCGTCGAAGGGAGCTTCGCAGCCACTATGATAATTCTGACATGCAAGGCAGCGGTTGCCACTGACAAGGGAGATTATGATCTTTCTCGATCCCTTTCGCAACGTTGCATCAATACTCTCAACGTAGTTGCCACCTCTTCTTCCACTCTCTTTCTACGGACTCTCTACATCCAAGGTCGGAATGAGCTGTATGCAGGGAACTACTTTAAAGCCCGTCAATTCTTTGTGGACGCTATCGCGCATTCCGATACATATGGTGAGATTGAAACCAAAGCGTACTGCCTAAGGGCACTTGGGGAAGTGGAGCTACTCCTCGATCAAACATCAAGCTCGGATACGTATTTCGCACAAGCCACAGAACTGTGCAAGGAAGCAGGGATGCCACCAGAGTCGTTGGCCCTATGTGAGCCAATGATCAAAGTAGACGATGACAAGTTTCCAGGATGGAGGACGTGTCTGCCCTCGCATCTTGCAGGGTGATTTCGAACGACGATGTTTGATGATCTGCGATAGGTACTGACGTGCGCAACACTCTGGTTTGCTCAATAGATGGTGTACATCACTATGCATGTTGTACTTGCAATCGTAATATCAGCACCCTTCCGGGGGTGCGTGGTGTAGAATAGTAGAATCATTCGTACGGTGCTGTACTGTACTGCTTACATAAGTACATACTTTATCTCATAGTTACCTGTACTTCTTACTCGGGCCGTCCGTTATCGCGAACAGCTTCTGCCGCGTCGTCCCGCCTCACCCGCAAGTTGCGTCGCCGGCATACGACTCTTCAACACGTGGCACGCTTTATCAAGCTATCTGGTTGTTCATGTCTCTTGCCACTTGCAAGCCTCCGCTGGCGGCGGGGGACTCGGAATGCTGGAATCTATCCACAAAACATATCACCTGATTTACTTCAAGTTCAGGCCATAGTTTGAAACCTCGCTTGAACAGTGGTTTCGCTTCGATTCTTTGTTCTAGCTCGAATTGTTGTCCCTTGAACTTCGTCATTTCCTCATCATTCGTCCTCCTCTTTCTATTCCACGATTCAAACGATCAATGTGCGGTACTACTACTAGGTAGGATGATATTCATTTCGGTTCCCCTAGTAGCATCGTTGTGAACACGTCTACAAGCTTTTCCCAGACTGAGCTGGAGTGAGGCAGTTGGCGGTAGGCCACTGGCATCCGAGCACCTGCTTGTCAAATTTTCAGCCCAGGGAACACCAGCTACACATTTCAGTCCCATCTCAAAGTCTTCAGCCTGCGACATTTCGAGTCCTCAATCACCCACCATCGTTTCTAGGTGTTCCATCTTGAGGGTGAAAAGTTTCCCGCTGATTTTCACTATAACGACAAGCTATATATAGTAGCTAAGGGCGACTAAAGTAACGTCTACATCAGGCTGAGGAACTCGGACGTACTCGATGTTACGATGGTACTGAATCCTTTATTAGAAAGATCGACCCAACAAACACCACACAAGAAGTCAGTGCAAGCACGAGCCCACCGATCAACCCGGTCCCCTCCAAATTGATGTCACTCTGCGACGGCGCATAAACTGAAAACGAGCGCGAACCCCAAGTGAACACGCTCGAGTTGCAAAAGCAACTGTCATATACCCCCGAGTATTCGAAGAGCGAATTGGAGATGGCGTTGATGGCGTTGATGATCGCGATGACCTTGCCTGTCCAACGTAGCCAGTCTGCAAGCCGTGCGAGCATGTGGGCCTGCAACCTCACTGCTTCAGCGTACTTGTTGGATGCTACTCTTTGGCGTCCATCAGAACGGGGGTTAGCTTGGGCTCCATGCAGAACTTGAGTCCGACGTGATTCAGCTTGGGTGGCGACGTTTTCTCCCACTGGAAGTCCGGGACTTTGACTTGCGTGAGCAAGTGTTGCGGTCGGCTCTGAGGACGACGGGGAAGGCGTAGAGGGTGGTTGTTTCCCAGTGTCCTCCACATCATGGTCGGGTAGACCATGAAGCAAGTGATGAGCGTAGTATCCAATGATACTGGACGAGACTAGAAAGATCCATGCCGCAGTGGATAGTGTTCCGTACAGCAAGTACACGAGAGAACGGCAACCGAGCCCCTGTGACAAGTTGACGACAAAGATGAGGAACATCATGGGAAAACACGTACGACGGTGGGAGCAAACCATATACCGAGAACCGCTGCGCCGGTCGTGGCCCATTGCAACTGCAGGGCCATCAAGGATGCCACGATCATATTGTAGAACATGCCAGGGGGCCAAAGAACACTGTATTTTGGATATTCGTGTTGCCTAGTATTTGGGAGACAGTATTGGATAATCTGATCACGGTTTCCGAGTCGGTTCTCTCGGGGAACACCATCATCCACACTGCCGGGAATTGATTGACCATCAACGCCAATGCGACAATTAGCCTTCTCGCACGCGGCACTGTAAAACAACGAGGCCACATAAACATTCCGAGACCAGAGCCATACTCTTGCATAATTGAAGATGGGAGGGCTCCGTATCTCGTCTGGGGAGGCGATATTTCGACGCTGCCTCCAACCCGGACTGGGAGCGATGGTCAGACCGAAAGCAGAGGTAACCCGGGTAGTAGTCCCTGAGGTGTCAAAGGAATCTGCCACAAATGCTCTTCTATTCGCTTTCTTGTACGCGTCAAGCACGCGCTTGGAGTCACATTTGGGAGACAGGATCAACCAACCCACGACAATGGGTAAAAGCCAGAGCCACCCCGAGGCCGTTGCCTCTCCATTGGGCTGATTGTTAGCCAGTGTGATGATGGAATGGGCGAAAGTAAGCAGATATGCGATGAAAACCCAGAGAATCGACGTTGCAGATGCAATCGACCACGTGTGTGAGTATTCGAGTTCCTCTGCAAAAATATCCCACCATTCATCGTTATCCGGATGAACGACGAGGGATTCAAAGAGAGCGTCTTCTCCAGGATGAATACGTAAAGGGACCTGTTGGAGACTGCTCAAGACCCGCACGACACTCCCACGGATTGCAGTGCTAGGATAGTGAATATCTGCAAAGAGACGATCGTTGACCCATCGTGTGTTGAGGAGCGTGAGATATAGCGAGTAGCCAGCGAGGACCGGTGAGCCGACCGTCAACACGACCGACATGAGATTATCCATCCTGCGACGAGCACCAAACGGAAGTTGCGAGAGCATGGACAAATATGGTAGAAGCCATGCAGAATACCCTTGCGAAAAAGTATCCCAATAGTAGAGCTTAGGCAAGTTCGATCCGCAATACTGCACGCAGCTAGCGTAGGAAAGTGCAGTGGCTGATTCTATTGAACTGAGTACAGGTGGGATAATTGAGCCATCGCTTGTTCGGAGTGCGGAGAGGGCGCTCGTACTCGAAATGTTCAAGGTTGAAGTGCAATTTGGACTGGTTGAGTCTTCTGCACAGCTGACCACATCCACGAAACATTGGTTGATGTAATGATCTGCGAGTGATTCAACTGGATACAATGCAAGCAGGGTAAGCACGACATGGCCTGTGTGAAGTTGAGATCAGAAAGGTGATAGCGTAGAGATAGGGAAGAATATACTTCTTGAACAGCGCAGTAACATGCAGGAGGTGAGGCAGTGGACGATGTAGGATCTGACGGTAGTTACCAAGATACTGTCAGTATTTCGGCACCAGCAGGTTGGCGGGACCGCAAGTAAGAAACCGCCCTGACGCTCGTCTTCATTTTATATCATAGGGTCTATTTGGATAGAATTCCAGAAGATGATACAGCCTTTTACCACATCGAAGGTTCAGGGCCAGGCACAGGTTCCATCAGACCTATGAAGCCAGGACGATTTTTGATCTCCGGATGGGCCGTAATCCCCCATGGGATCTGCTTTGTTCTTCCTACCGAGCTCACCGAACATCCGTATTTTCTGAGAGCACCTAGTGAGGAGGAATGTCCCCGTGATGCCTCGCTAAGGCTCGGTTGGCTTGATTTTGAGAGCTGTGATCGGAGAAAAGCAAGCTGTCACAGGATAACGTTACAAGTTCGCATTGCAGATGAATCCATGGATAGCGATACGCATAGGGTGATCACATTTTGGTAATTGCTGCTTGGCATCATTCGAATATTCAAGTACGGAAGACCAAATCGGTTTACATGTTAGAAGTCGATTTGGATCTCAGCAATTAGGGAGTCTAGTGACTCTAGTCGTTCGAGTTGGCGAGAGTGGCTCAAGGAAGATGGTCATAGTCTTGCAGAAGAAGCTTTATGCCTGAGGAATCAGCGAGGATAGATGTGAGTTGTGTGAGAATCAGTGAGATTCGACGGGAGTCAAACCTGTGGCAGCATCATACTGTGACAGTTGTCAGTACTCAGTACTCAGCGCTCAGCGTTGAGCATCGTTATTGAGCTGTAGATCCAAGAGGGTCAGCAATAAAGCAACACAGGATGTCACCGGGCACCGCGAGGGCCTGGCAGGCAACAAATCTGGTCCTATCGAGTTTCACAGTCACCGACAAAGCACGCGACTGCGACACAGCCACACTTCTGCCAGCCTTCAATGAATTTGCAAACGTTGCGGCATCCGAGTCGGATCTTCATCCGTCCCCTTCAAGTAACCGAAGAATGCACTGGCACTACGTGTTTCGGTAATGACCCAGTGGCCACGGGCCCCGACCCAATGGGACTTCCAGCCGAAATCACTCTAGGGTCCTCGCTTGTTGTGCCACCCAAGATGACTCCTGTGTCCAACTTTCAACTGCGTACCTTGGCCCAAATGTGCGCGGGCACTTCCTCATTTGATGGTCGGCGTGGCACGTTTTTCTCTCATCCCTGACCATTCCTTTCAAACGCCTTGTCTTGTGTGATCCCTTTAGACCACAACCATGTTCTATGCCAAGGGTTTTTGAGTCCACCGAAATCGACCGGATAGGGATCTGGTAGCGTGTCTTCCTTGCTTCTCCTGTCGTTTCACGCATCCTCCTATGTCCTTTCACAACAGTCAGCCATTCGACTATCTTCAACGAAACTCCGCTCCACAGGGTCCTTACTCGTGTAACTGTCAACTTTTTCTATCTTTATTTCAAGTTCACCGATCGTTCTTACCTTGTCTAATGTGACCAATAACACTCATTCAAAGTACTGCGCATGCTCTACGTCTTCGCAATGCCTTGCTTGCACTTGACCTTGATCAACAGGTGTGGTTTTCAAAGCGATGGACTCAAGCATGAGGCGGGATTACACACTGCGGAGGACAGTGACGTTCGTATCGCATTTTATCCGGATACAACATTTGAAGGTCGTTGTCTTCTCCATACAAATACTTTCTGCTCAGTCGTTACCTCAGCCAAGTGCCACCCTGATCCTCTGCTTGCGGCGCAGAAGTATCAGTCGTCCGCATACACCCTCCGGGAGAAACCCATGGTCACCGGAGCACAACCCTTAACCCACTCAGAGAACAGATCGCATTCCGACCACAAACATAGGTCGCAGCGCCATAAAGGTACGTCATCTACCAAGCTGTGTATCATCCGCGTAAGTCGAGGAGTGCTCAACGCTAGATTCGAGATCAGCCCGGTGACACGTGAGCTTGAAATTCAACCTTGTTCGACTCTCTACCACGTTGAAAGCTCGTTTCCCTTCTGATCTCTATTTTAACAACCTTTCGCTGCGACTTCTCGAAACCCTCATCTACATCGTCTAGTTTTTCTTCTTTCTAGTTTGTACGAGTCCGTTTGCCCTGTCATACGGAGCTGAGTGACGCCCCTCTAGGTAACTGACTATATTGACAACTCCCCTCTTGATCCATTACCATAATGCCGATCGAACATAATGGTATGGATGCAACAGTTGATATCCACGGGGATTCAAACGACGTGGGAAGAGACCAGATCAGCGTGGTCGTGAACGGCAATGGTTCCCCACCTATTTCTGTGATCGTTGTCCCATCTGATAGATCACTTGCAAACGAACAAGCTCGCCGGGAAGAGGACCTTGGGAATACGCTGAAACGTACAATCCTAGATATTCAAAAAATTATCGATTTGGTTCCTCTCGAGCCGGCGAGGGACTTTCTGGCGAGGATCATTGCCATACTATCACTTCTGCTGGTCTGTGTCGGATTTCTTCTGTGGACTCGAAATCGACTTGATTAACTTTTCCTGCAGGGGGGTATGAGAAATCATGATGGTATAAACGCTCTCATTCGAAGCTGCAATGAGATTTCTGCCACTTTGGCGCTCGCCACCAAGCACATTTCTATGGAGAATGTAAGCGAGGCGCTTAGTGAGGCGCTGACTGAGCTGAAGCCGTGCGTCTCACACCGCGTTGTTACCTGCGATCATAGCTCACAATCGAACAGCTCAGTTGATAGCATCCATTCGGAAGCAGAAAAGTCTTTTCAGCATGGAATTGACGAATGGGCGGCGGGTCTGAATGCGATCTCCAGAACGCTCAGTGTCTGTCGATCATTTGCACCACTTCCTGATATTCTCCCACTGATATTTTCAACAGGGAAGGCTGAACATGGTCACTGTAGTTTCTCCGAATCTCCGCCAAGTATGCGAGTTCTTGACACACTCTGATAACCACCGGTGAGGCTATACTCTGCCCGGCTGGATTGTTCCCTGACTAGGAATGCAGTCTGATCCCCGACCCTCCACCACCGGCTCCGAGTCCAGACATGTTCTTCGGTCGTGAGGTGGTGATGGGTGAGATCAAAGATGCCTTACTTCAGGAGAAAAAAAATGTTGCTCTTTTTGGCGCCCCTGGGATCGGCAAGAGCTCTCTAGCAAAGGCGGTTATCAATGACGAGGACATCAAGAGGTGCTACATCAGACGATTTTTCATCAGCTATGAAGGTACCATTTGCAACAGTATGACGATGACATTCGACATGTTCATCCAGCGTATCGCAAACTGCCTTGGACTTCTGATATCCGGTGCCGAGAGTGAGCGCCAGGTGAGATCCAACCTGGCGTCATCGCCCGTTCTCCTCGTTCTTGATCACGCGGAGACATTCGAAGAAGCTGCTAACAACGAGAGCTCGCGCATATTGTCATTCGTATCCAATATCGCTCTCACACCCGGAGTCACAGTTATCTTGACGTCGCGAACAAGAATCGTCCCGCGTGGCGTCGACTGGAAGCGTATCGATGTTAAAATTTTGGACAAGGTGCCTGCGCGGCAGTGCTTCCGGGCGATTTACAGCGGAGAGATGCTAGAAGCCGATATTGATGCACTTTTGGAATCACTCGACTTCCATCCGTTGTCGATCCACATCCTGGCACATACTGCGGATGATAATCTATGGACGGGCAGTCGACTCCTCAAAGAGTGGTATGCTCGGCCAAGTAGATTGCTGCAGACGGGATGTGACAAGGAGGACCTTGGGTTCGCAATCAGTTTGTCCTTAAATTCTCGTTCTGTCCTGAGTTTCAGTGAATCGCTGAACGTCCTTGACATGATTGCATTCTTTCCCCAGGGAATCAACGAACATCACGCTGCACGCCTATTCGCGTCCATCTCGGATATACTGCCGATTACGGATACGCTCTGCAGGGTGTCTCTCGTTTATCGCTCTGGATCCTTCTTGACCATGCTGGCGCCAGTTCGGCTATTCCTCTGCGACACGTTTTCCACTTCTGGTCCGGTACTTCTCTCCGGCATCCGAAAAATGTATTACGACTCACTTGAGGCTTTAAGCGCGGAAAGAGATTTTCACGCGGGTCTCATCGCCTCGGATCATCTCTACATGGAACGCCTTATTACATTCGACATGGAACGTCGCCAGGACGATAATCAGTACGCTCGGGCTACCCGTGCTTGCTACAAGTTTTTATGCGGCCTCGCAGATCACAAACCACGTCCAACAATCTTCGCATCTGTCATCCCTTCACTTCCCGAATGGTCACAAACCGAGAAAGAGTCGAAGGCGTGGTGCCTGGAGTCACTCGGACAGCTATATGCTGCACTCTCGTGTTATTTAGACGCCGGAAGAGCATATTTAGCCGCCCACTCTCTGTTTCTCTCTGTTGAGAACCACGACATGACTGCAGGTTGCATCCTCAATGCAGCTCGATCGTTCAGCGATCGAGGATACTTCTCCCACGCTCGACAGCTTGTGGATGATATCATTCATTCCTCTTCTTGGCAATACATCAACGAGGAGAGAAAGGCCGAGATTTATTTCGTACTCGATGAGTCCAGGATGAATATGTCATCCCAGGATGCCGACGAACTCTTTTTGTATTCGACAGGGAATCGTTCGCGTGATCTGGGATCGCGCATACTCCACTGGAGAACCAAAATGTTGCATGGATACGCCACGCCAGAAGAAGTCCAAATACATCTCGAACCTTTCCGAAGCCCTTGCATGTCGTCGCCAAATATGTGGGACCGCTGGTACTTCCTCGGTGCTTTGGCAGAGTCGGAGTTCGTGCAGAACATGTACGGCTCAGCAATGCAGCTCCTAAACGAAGCGCACGACTCCATCAGCACGTTTCATCTCACGCTGGTCGTGTTGAGAGACAAGGCAGCGGTCGCCTCTGCACAGGGCAATCACGATCTCGCTCGGTCTATCCTGCAAAGCCGTCTCGACGCCTCGGGCATGTTCGCCACGCCTTCTTCCGTCCACGTTCTGGCGATGCGTTACTCCCAAGGCAGGAACGAGCTGTACGCAGGGGATTTCCTTGCCGCGCACCAATTCCTCGCAGACGTCGTCACGCGTTGCGACGCCTGCGACGAAATCGGAACCAAGTCGTTGTGCACGCGAGCGCTGGGAGAAGTCGCGCTCCTCCTCGGTCGTCGAGCAGAATCAGACAGGTACTTTTCGCAGACCGTGCAGTTGTGTGAAGCGGCCGGGGTGCCACCCAGATTGTTGGGCGTTTGTAAACCGATGATGAAGCTCGATGACGACCGGTTCCCGGGGTGGCGGACGTATCTGGAGGCGCATGGATGAGCATACTGATCGAAGTCGCTCCTTGGATGCTAGCGGTCGTATCAGGCCCGAATCAGACAAGTCGATTGCTGTAGGGATGGATTATGGATCCGGTTACCAGGGCAAGATGCGCGTACGTACGGTGACAAAGACGAACGGGACTGCAGAGAGCAAATAACGTACTTACAGTGTGGAGGCTTCGTGCGATGACGATGTGGGAGGTAGCGCACTCTCATGGTTCCTGTAATACCGGTCCCGTTACGGGCGGCATTCATCTACAACGTATGTAGCACTTATTATGAATTGAAACCGAGCGAGACGTTGAGGGCCGTGCAGTCCGAGTCGTGGAATAACTCAATATCAACATTGACGCTCCATAGGACACATTGGCTCGAGCCTGAGGGTCGACTCCCAAAGTATTCAGTAACATGACCATCGTCCACAAACAAAGTTTCCGGTTCGGTGACCGGTCAGCCGGTCAACATGCGACGTCGTCACGGCGCACATGGGCGTCAAAACGCAGCGGATCATCGAAGCGTTCTCGGATGGATTGAAACGCGCGAATCATCTCGTCGCGTTGGAATCCGAGGCGAATGAGGGTGTGTTGTTGACATCTCTCAGGCTTCTGTTGAAATGGAAAGAGGTCGCGCCGGCGTCTCGGGGCCGTTCGTGTCGTATGCACCAGGACTCTTTGCAGAGTCCGTGGATTCGCGGTGATGGTCGCTAAACGACAGTGATATTCTAATCCAGCTGCACGACCCACTCACCTACGCGCAAACGATGACCCGGAACACGCACATGCTACAAGGGTCACGTCGTCTATTCACAAAATGACGTCGCATCGAAAGATGTTATACATATCGTGTCTTCCTACTTGTCACGTATATCCAGCATCGTACATCTATCCTCGACGACGCTCTAACCAACCCACCATCGATCCCAGGATGCGGCAAAGAACATCCCGGAGGCCGGCGACGCAGCCAAAAAAAACGATGGCTTAGTGTGTATTGTGCAAATAAATACCCCAAAACCGAATATCTAACTGAGAGGATGCAAGGAGAGCGGTCGCGACGACGATATAATACCAAGGATGTAGAGAGTGTGATGATGCGTCCGGGAGAATGAGGGAGGAAAAAAGAATAAAAGATATCTACGTGTTCTTCGTATCTAGATCTTCGGCGGCGGCCCGGTGTGGTCAGACCGACAATGCGATCAGCAGCAGGCGCTATTGATTGAGGCGTAACAAGGGTATAGGCACGCGCGGTAGAATGATGGAGGGGTTCCGGCCCGGACAGCTCTGAGGTTGAGGGGCAAGATAGAGATCCCGTTGGAGGGCCTTGAGTTCAAGCAAATCACTGGTGTCCTGGTTTGGACGGTGAAAGGACAGCGAGAGAATCGGGCCTCACCCGTATGAGAGTGGCCTCGCCACAGGTACTGGACTACGGTCCCAATCGTCGGCTTCATGGATCTCTTCACTGCCATCAGCGCAGAAGGCCACATGTTTCTTCACAGGTGACATATTTGTCGTCAGCACGTGAAAAAAGATGCGAACACGGAGTAACACACCGACTGTGAGGAAATAAGTCGATGAGAGGGTGAGTACACTGAAATCAAAGAGCTACACGCACTTTCTGTTGACAAGGGCGTCAGTATGTAGCCAAGGTAGAGCAAATGCGAAGAACGCACAATAGCACAGACGCGGAAGTTGCGTACGCACGCCCGAGTGTCGTCGTCTATTTCGGGCGTCGTCTTGGTAGCGGCCGTCATTTTATTTCCGTTCGTCTTCTTTTCGAGCAATATTTGGAATCGGCCGCCGCACTCCTGGCTGCTCCCACCGACGGTCAGCTGCCACCACCCGACGACACAGGACTGCGCGTACCAATCGATGGAACATTCCGTAAGCCAGCCAGACCAATCGGTCGGGTGTCGACAGTCCACCTTGTTCGAAGCGCCGCATAAATGACACTTGTACAGCTTGCAGGACGATTGTTTCCGCTGAAACAAGACACGCATGATCATTTTAGTCCCCGCGTCGATGCTCGGCCATCGGTCCGCATCGCCAGTCACTTGCACGACTTCTGCGCCCTTGTCGATCGACAGATCGTACAGCCCAGCCTCGAGGTACCGTTTCTGGACGATCGCCTCGCGGGACTTGTTCTTCAACACGACCTTGACCATCGCTTGGAGTTGCTACACGTAAACCAACCTCGTCAGCAATGCACGTCTGTGCGCACACGAGCACGCCCTACCTCGAACGAAGTACAGCACTGCATCGGTATCGGGTGTTCCCGGCCTGTCGCATCGACGAGCGTTACGAAGCCGCATACTTGCATTGCGGTCGGACTGGTCGCCATCCGACCTCCTATCTTGGCGACGTGCATCTGTACGAGCCTGTCGAGCTTGTTCATGACCAGCCCTGCATTCTTGCTAGAAGTCCACCGGGCGTTGGCGGTAGTCGGGCGCTTCTCCCGTTTACGCTGCCGAAGAGGGAAAAGAGGAGCATAGAGGCCATCAGAGGGGACGGGGGCTCGGAAAATGCGAGTTGTACATACATTGCGAGCGAGGCCAAATCGGGCGCATCGCCTTGTGTTCGACTCCCCATGACCAGTCGGGGCGGATGAGGAGGTTCTGAATACGAGCGCATGATTCTCCGGAGTGGTAGAGTTTAAACCTTGTATTGATTTTGATGGTCTGATCTGAGGCTGGAGCGGATGTTTTTGTTCTTGGCGCACAGGGATCACCTTGGACAGGTGACTCGCGAGGGATTGGAGATAGTCCATGGGTCAGAGTCTCAGAAAGTCGCTCCGAGATGGATGGTACGAGGAGGGGTGGTGGAGAGTTCAGTTGACAGGAAGCGAAGAGCAAGAAGTAGATATGAAAGGACCATGAGGTACACGGCAACTGCGTTAGTTTCGCTGTGGATACATTGGTCCCTCTCTGAACAACATTCGTGCGAAGAGCGGCTGGCGCACCGCCAAAGTCGGCCGATTACAATGTCACCGTATCCGAATGAGCCGAAGTAATAGCGAATAGACTACTACCACCAACTATCGTCCACAGAGCCGCACCGGACTCGATCCAGAGTCCAAGGGAGAACGAAAATATCTAAAACATGCCGTTTCGAAGAGGAGAAAAACAGGAGGACACTGCAACAACACGAATAGTATGTACTAGGTTAGTGCCAGGTATGGTTGCCGGTCAAGGTCAAATGGTCCGTGCAGATTATTCGTCTCTAGGTAGAAGGCGAATGCCACTGCCGCGTGCTATTGCACCGACAGGGCGCGTACAATGAAACGAATGCAATGAATAGGAAGGAGCGTGTGATCGAGAACATTCTCTGGACAGGGGGTGGCGATGTGAGAGCTGCTGTACTCGTGGGGTTGGACATAAATATACGGATGGAGCAATGCGAAATGCTGTGTAAAGATGCTAACCCACAATCAACACGGACCAGAACGGAGAGGTCGGGAGAGCGTACCTCTGGAAATAAATAAACCGCTGCTCCAATGTGTACATTCTGCTCATACTGGAACAGTACCGTTTCCCTCGACGATGAAATACCATATAGGGTAGAATATAAAGAGGCACAACAAGGCAGTGATGACCAGCATGAGTACACCGATATTTACGAAGCCTCGTATGGTGAGTGCTCTCGACGCGTACACTGGGGTGTCGTCAGAGGGGTCGTGCAGGGCATCATCGTCTTCGGGTGTGTCTATGTGGAGACTTGGGTCAAATGGGTAGGCAATGAATTTGTTCGGGGTATGGGAACCAGAGGGGTATTTTGAGTCGTAGGACACAGTGAGTATGGAGTCTCCTGAATTCGAGAGCAGTGAGTTTCGGTTCATACTGGGGGGAGACAGGCGAGGTTGTCCTTCAGTGCCAGCCAAACGGTATAAGACCATGGAGGCGCGATGTGGAGTGAGAGACGTGCGGTGGGAAGAGAGAGCCTGGGAGTCCTCCGAGGGGACGCGATTGATGATCATGCTTTGTCTCGACTGGGTAGGGGAGCGAACGAACAGGGAGGGGGGAGTAGGCTGCTGAGCGGGTGCGTTTGGGTTCAGGGGGGAGGAGACGAAGGTGGGGCTAACGGTGTGTGATCGCGGCGTTTTCGACTGTGCATCGGTGGGCAGCAGGGGGAAATCTACGCTGCTGCCGGTGCTAGGTGTCCTCGATGGGTGCTCCTGAAGGCCATCCTGGTCACTGTCGGTACGGTCCGAGAGGTAGTGCGCTGGGAACGAGGAAGGAGGTTCAAGGCGAGGGACTTCGTGGCTTGACGAAGCGGCCATTTCACAGAACCCTGGAAGGAACGCACGCTCAGGAAGGAGAGGGGTTGCTCGACGAGAGCGCTGAAGGAACGATCTGAGCAGCCAGCCTTATATCTCGACCGGTCAACAGACTTGCGGACGGTCACTTTGCCGTGTACTTTGACAAGTTTTCGTCCAACGGCTTTTGCACACCGTACCTTGATTATTATGTAATACATCCTTGTCAATCGCTTCGCTTGCTGCACACTGTACACGATGACAAGTTCGTTGCGCCGTTTCTGCCATTGTGAACTTACTGCGGATATTCGAATACAGAACTGACTTGGCAAGAACGGGTTTCATCGATATCTCAGGTCGACCTGGTGAGATTATGTAAGAACTGCGCCTTGGTTTCAAGTAAAACCGAATCCACATGTCGTAGATAAACTGCATGAGGCAGAAGGAAAAACACCAAGAAAAATCGCTGCCCCAACTTGGAAGCCGATCAACAAGGGCAACCGCCACTCCAGGTCGGTCCGACAACACTTGCGAGCCACTTCACACCAAGGCTCGGCTTGACGTTCTGTGGGTGCGCGGGTTTCGGTCACAGTACTAATCTCCACTGGGACTCGGATCAACCCGCCCTGGCCGCGTGGGCTACCAGGGTCTCATGATTTGCCTCTTGCACCTTGTTGATATCCTCACGCGCGTGATGATCGAGACATGATAAGCGGTACCGGTACGAGCACACACCGTTCCCTACGGATTAATTCAAGTTGCCGAACAGTGGTGAGTCTTGTATGCCTTGATCGCTCACCCCCGCGAACCAGCAACAAGGCAATGGTGCGGTGGGAACACTACGAACGTGGAAAAAAATCTCACTACCAAACGTCTTAAATTTGCTGTGTCCGTCAGCTGGGATGGATCTCAAGGGTGCCCTTAGAATCAAAACGAGATTCGTGCTCTCCACACTTGATGGTTGCGCGTGGTTAAAGCAGAATCCAAATTTCGACTTCGACGACGTCGCACAAGATAGGTGGCATAGCGTGAAACCGCAGTACAAGTACATGCTCGGGCGTCCCTTTCGAGAAGAGGCGCGCGCACACAAGACGTTCAGCTTGAACGGATGAAAATTTTGTGGACGTGTGCCATCAGATCCGGCCACGACTCTTGTGATATCAGCGACTGCTCCGTCTCCACCACGCCATTCTCCCCGTAAAAGAGTGCCCCAGTCACCGTGACGTTCGTCTGCCCCGAGTAATGTCCCCTTGGCACGATTCCGAAATCATACTTGAAGATGTCTATCGCAGACTGTCCGAACGGACGTCAGCGATTGTACTCGGACGGAAAAAAAAGTGTTGTTCTTCCGACTGACACTGTACTTTGTGGACAAGGCTTGTCTGCTGAACATCATCGTTCGGGTGGTACCCTCTTTGTTCATGTGTTCGACAATGATCGGGCCTCTTCCTGGTTTCGCAAAGTCCAGTAGCGCTTTCAAGACATGGCCGACGCCAACGGCCGTCTCTTGACGGGTATTGAGCAGATACTGCACGACAGAGTATGCACTGCTCACTGTCAGCGGATTGCAACGCGTCAATTCGAATCCACACGACAAACAGGTGGAATCGCCGCACTCGGTAAGGCGTTGTTGAGGCGACGACGGGAGTCGTAGAAACGACGCAAGAGCACGCGTCACTGCGTCGTTCTTATACCTCGTGCGTTATCAAGACCGATATCATGATATGGAATCCACGATGTTGAAGGTTTGCGCCCTGTCGTTTATGAATGATCATCGCACTGCCGATTTAGCAAAGATTGATCACGCAGGACACACCGAGGTGTTAACGCGCGTGGATGGCAAGTAATGCCTTTCCGTGCCTCTAGGGATGATGGAAGGAGGTATGGAGGTATGTGCATTGACGATCAATCTGGATGACGTGGCCGATGACTACGGCGTAAAGCCTGTTTCACTGCAGTTCTTGTGTCAAGGGCAAGAACGTAGCCCATACAAACACAACTTGAATTGTTTACAACGTCTTCGATGCATCTTTACTATCTGTCAGAACTTTTTTTCAGCCATGATAATGCCGGCGGCTTACGACCCCTTTCGACTGCCTTATAAGGTCTGCTAATCCTTTTTCGAACATTACAATGTTCATTATAAGTCATGATAACGGTCATTGCAATGAGAAAAATTATATAATTTTGTCGAATTTGCGTGAACAAGCATTATAATGGCATACGATCTCATGGTAATTTATGGTAAGTCATTCCCAGTCGCGCAAAAAAGTTGCGACATCCAGTCCATCGTTAGAACTGGAATGCCTCGATACTGGTATCATATGTCGTCTGGGTAGTGTCATAACAGAAGCAGTTTGGTGCTTCATGATTTGGAATCGTGATATCCAGTTTCTTCTGCCCTGTCGGCCTTTGAAGCTGAAGCGCTGAAGTCGGAAATCTCCGGAGTATACCCATGAGCGTGGGAAAGACCAACCCACCCGTGCGGCTCTCGTTTCCACAGAAACGTTTCCCTCTCCGACACTGAGGCCTTGGACAATATTAGCGGTTTAGAGTGAATGAGCCAAGGTGAACAAATGGTCGGAGAGCAAGATCACTAAATGTCTTAATTTGCCTTGAGGTGGAGCATTCAACGTACGGTAGGCGTTCGAGCCTTCCAGTGTATATAATGCGGGGTTCTCAACTGAGTCAATGTGGTTTGTGCTTGAGCCAGAATACAACTTCTTGACTTTGGACGTCACACGAGATCGATGGCATACAGCATGATATTTGGCCAGTACAAGTACACGTTTGGCAGAGCCAAGGAAAGCGGTCAATTTGCACGGATGAAATTCTTGTGGACGTGTGGCATCAGATCAGGCCACGACGACTGCGACACCAACGTTCGTGTCGTTTGCACCGTGCCGTCCTCGTTGTAAAAGAGTGCGCCAGTAACGATCATGTCACTGGGTCCGAATTCACGTCTGAAGACAGTCATCGCAGACTGTGAGTAACACATACGTCAGCAATGGTACATCGAGGAGAACAGGATTGCGACGAACATCGTAGGGAAGCGCCAAGGTTTGTCTGCCAAACATCATTGTTCGCACATTACCCTCTTTGCTTATGTATTCAACGATGATCGGTGTTCTTGGTCGGGTAAGGTTCAGCAGTGCGTTCAAGAGATGGCCGATGCCAACGGCCGTCTCTTGACGGGTATTGAGCAGGTACTGGGCGACAGAGTAGGTACCACTCACTGCAGGCGAGTCGTAGCACGTCAGTTCAGATCAGTAGGAAAGATGGAAAGACGGAAATTGTCGTACTTGTTAAGGGGTAGTAGAGACAATGGTGATGAGGGGTAAAGAAACGACTCGGATGTGAGATCCCAGAGCACGGGTCATTGCGAAATTCTTATACTTCCCTGCGTCATCAAGACGATGGGATCGTGATAGGAAGGCAGAATGTCGGAGGCTTGCGCCGCTCTGTCGTGTATCATCGCACCGTCGATTTGGTAGGATTAACCAAGGAACGACCCCTTCAAGTTCTAGCAGCGGCCAAGCACACATGTCACCGCGCAGGACTCCTCGCCAAGGAATTAACGCGGGAACAGGAGTAAACCCGCATAGGATGTGGATGGTACGTGGGCGCATGAGCACGCCTCCTGCGAAACGTGCACCGAGGAAAGAATCGGAAAAGGATGACGTGGTGACCTGCATTCCATTGTCCAAAGCCAGTTTTCCTCGAAGTCTTGTGAGAATTAGTAAGTAAGGGAAAGAATGTAGTCCATACGGAGTCATACCGCGGCATGCAAATACACGTGGATCTGTTCACGGTGCGTCGCAGCCATTGTAAAAGCTCAATGGCTACAATGCACCGTTACTATACGATCCATCCTGCTTCTACATGAACGTCTGGGTGTTGGCACCATGTCGCTTGCCAGTGGGAAGTGCCATGATAGAAGTAGTCTGGGCTCCATGATTTAGAGTCACGATGGATGCTAGATTGTGGGGCAGCATGGCACTACACCAAGACCCTTGGCACCGTTAGCCCGGGCAGCCGAGGTCCTTGCGCGGCTGGGCCTCCTCCAACGATGACCAATTTCTTCTGCACCCTCTGTCCAAGCTACAAATCTCCGAATGATGCTGCAACGGAGTCCTGTTCATTACTGGTAATTGGTAGACTGTGATGTGAGTAGCTTCGCGAAACTTGGATCCACGTACTTACAAATCTCCTTACCAAGGCGTCTATCTATATCACCACACGCCATCCAATCTCACGCGATCTCTCGACTATAAAGAGCTGCCGACGTCAAGCAAGCCGAATAACGAAACAAAACGCGTCTCTACTAGTACTTCAGCACCCTCTTCCGAGCCTAGCCACGCTCACCATGTCCTCCACTCCCACTTTATTCCAGCCCATCAAGGTCGGTCGCTTGACGCTCCAACACCGCGTCGTTCTTGCTCCCTTGACCCGCTTCCGGGCGTACGCTTCCCATGTCCCCGGACCTCAAGCAGCAACCTATTATGCTCAGCGCGCTTCTACGCCAGGGACCCTGCTCATCACCGAAGCGACCTTCATATCGCATGATGCAGGCGGATACGCACACGTCCCAGGCGTCTATACAGAGGAACAAATCGAAGGGTGGAAAAAGGTACCTTGTCACTACCGATCGATCGATCGATCATTTCACCCCCAACTGTACCTCACGTGATCTATACAGATCACCGACGCCGTTCATTCCAGGGGATCGTATATCTTCCTCCAACTGTGGGCGTTGGGTCGCACTGCCGACGTTGAGTTCCTCGAGCGGCAAGATCCCCCATCGCCGTTAGTCGGCGCATCGGCTATCGCGATGACCGGGTCAAAACTACCTCGCCCCCTGACAGAGGGGGAAATCAAAGAGTACATTGCTACGTACGCAAAAGCGGCCCGCAATGCCGTCGAACGGGCCGGATTCGATGGCGTGGAGGTGCACAGCGCGAATGGGTACCTCCTTGACCAGTTCCTCCAAACGGTATCCAACACACGCACGGATAGATGGGGCGGTGACGAAGAAGGACGCACACGATTTACGAGGGAAGTCGTCGACGCTGTCGTTGATGCTGTCGGAGAAGATCGAGTCGCTATCCGTCTGAGTCCTTGGAGTACTTTCCAAGGTGAAAAGCGTTGGCTTGATGAGCAAGATGTCATACTGATGCTATTTCGGCACTGTTTTCAGATATGAAAATGCCAGATCCTCGACCGACTTTTGCATACCTCGCCACTGCCCTTCGCGATAAGCACCCCAAGATGGCGTATCTTCATGTGGTCGAGTCTCGCATAGCCGGAAATGCGGACGTCACCGCAACCGAAGACGAAAACAACGACTTTTTGCGTGAGATATGGAAGAGCGGTGAAGGCAGCGAGGACAGGATATTCATATCAGCCGGTGGGCACACACGCGAGACTGCACTGCACACCGCGGACGAGAAAGGCGGGCTTGTTGCCTTTGGCCGTCTGTTTTTAGCAAACGTGAGTGTGCAGTCATGTATGGCCACAGCGCGCTTATCCGATGATTGGGATTCTTAGCCTGACCTCCCCGTTCGGCTGCAGAAGAACGTGCCCCTTACGCGTGGGGACCGGGGGATGTATTACCTGCCAGGAAACCTTACACCCCTTGGATACAGTGATTGGCCGTTTGCGGATGGCCGCGTTGAAGGGGTGGAGGGAAGGTTGTGAGAGATGGTACTCGGACGAAATAGGTCTCATTGTACAGAGTGTTGCCACATGTATGTAGGTTTGCTATATACAGTCAATATTGACTAATCGGCACCAATAAACTAAAAATTCGAACTTCGTACACACGTGATCAAAAGGTCAGTCTATTCGCTAAGTGGTTCCTGAAAAGCCTAGATGTTCTCGCTGAAGGCCACATTTCTAACCAGACCAATGGACTTCCGGAAAAGGATGCTTTCCTTTTTTGACGCTCAATGGAGGATCATATTCGTGGGAAGACCTTTTGATCCCGGGTTGAAAGGGACGGCTCGGGTCAACTCCGCCTCTTCTCCAGTACAAGACCACCCCACCTGTACTGTTGACAATACTTATAATGGGTATTTTACTCATGATCTAGGATTCAAAATATTGATAAGTGATCCATCATGCAGGTACCGGACCAATTGAACTTCGAAATCCGAACGAATTGAAAGCAATAATATCCGTCGCCTTTAAGCCAGGTTATTCTACAGGTCGCGTTTTAGGTGTTGGTGAATCTCAAATTTATGAATGGACTGTCGAAAATGGAACCGGGGACTCCATGTTTACGACGGTGGCGGGTGCAAGAATCTGCGGGATGGATGCTTCAGCCGATGGTCAATGGGTAGTAACCGGCGGTGCCGGAGGAACCGTTACTATCTGGGACGCAAATACTTGGAAGAAAGCCCTTCAAGTTACGGAACACGAGGATCATGTCTTCGCCATTGACGTGTCAAATGACTCTGCCCGATTTGCGTCTGCATCACGAGACAAGACTGTCCGGATTTTCAATATCAAATCTGGTGTTCGAACTATCCCTCCTTTGGAGCATGCCAGTCCCGTCTACTCCGTCAAATTCTCTCCAGGAGGGGGTCATATTGCCACCATCATCAAGCAGTCGATTTGCATCCATGATGCTCACACAGGAGATTATCTATTTGATGTCGACGCCCCAACCATAGTCACTCACGTGTCAGCTTCACCACTTGCCTGGTGTTCCGACGGCCACCATTTATACTACGGCTCGCAAAAAACGGTGCATTGTATTGATACGGTGACAGATTCTAATACGAAGTGGCCTCTCGAAAACATAGACGAGGGCTCTATATTTATTGCAGCCAGCGGAACATTCATCGTGTGTTGCGCAGGCTGTTCCATCTCGTTTTGGGACCATACGTCGCACAAACAGATTGGCCAAACGATCAGACAAAGCTCACGGATCCGTTGCATCTCCATCTCTCGTGATAGGGAATGTCTTGCTTGCGGACACGACGGAGGTGTCACAGTTCACCTTCTCAGCGACCATCTCCCACCGGCTTATCTCCATATCCCATTGTTCTCTCGAACTCCGCTCATGCAAGTTAGCGACAATGTAGTCGAATCGTGGATGCTCGGCGATGCAAGCGCCACGGAGGCACTGTTATCAGACGAGGTAGAGGAGTCTTCTGGTTGTGATTATCACACGCTTGCAACAAGAGCACTCGTACGATCACATCTGGGGCAGTGGAGGACAGCAATGGAGGACGCGGAAAAGGTAAGCTTACGTGCTGTTCCTCGACCCTGGTTATTTACTGTTGTACTTGCAAGTCCCTCCAAATCGTTCGGTCGCCCATTGGCTACGTCGCAAAATCTGTCGCACTTGTTGGCACCGGCGAACAAGATGTCGCCCTAGATGACTTCGACTTCGCGTTCCGTGATAGCGAGTCCAGTGACAATGCCTTTCTTTTGGTCATCAAGGTGTGTCCACCTTACATTCTGTCTTATCATTATCCATGTTTGTGTGGCAGTCCATCCTCATGTTCTTGTGCGGCCACCGTAAGCAAGCAGTATCACGTCTTTATGGCCTGATAACTGCTGCTGACGAAGACGCCAAAAGTATCTACCATCAGGTGGGTGAACTATCTAACATAAGTTGTAGATGTTATTGACATCCCAGTAGATTCTCGGAAATATGTACCTGAAACTGGGAGATTATGAAAATGCGGTGCAAATTCTTAGCCTCCCAAAGAACCATTTGGTCTCTCCAGAGTGTGGTCCTTTAATGACGATATCCCTCGTAAGCTATGTTTGACAACACATTTTGATGAATACTCATGCGCCCAGAAGATATTCAACTGGAATTTCAAAGACCTCGAGTCCACTGCGTGGCGATGCCTTTGCGAACGATTACATACCGTCGGATCCGTAATGGACGTTGGAGAGACTCTTCTAAAGATGATTGGTACATTAACGGAGGAGGAAAAAGATGCGGCACAAGGTCGAATCATACAGGAAATCGTCACCCGTTCAGGCCAAGTAACTCTACTTGCATGGACAGGAAAGCCGTCCGCGTTGAACAGCTGCCTGCCCAATTCTCCCGCTGTTTACAGACAAAAACAAGCAATCCCGCCACCGGTTCAAGGAGAGGAATTGGACAGACGTACTGCCGAGCTACAGACCGTTTTCACTCGCGACGATGCGTTGGTGATCTATGGTCGGGCTACCCGCCTGCAACCAGTACGATTCGTGCACTTTCGCCTTCACCTCCCGTGCATCGTATTCCGCGCGAAAAGTCTCAACAAAGAAGAAGACGTTTACCGTGCAAACGTGGATGGACTTGGAGACGTGGAGTTCGCAACAGCGGATTCACTTCCGTTGAAGGAACCCCAGAACCTCACATTTGTGAACATGTGGATTCCAGAGTGCCTCCCCGCCCCGGCCGCTGGGGAGGATCAGATCCAGTCGTCAAAGGCGAAGGGGAATGCAGCGAACGCGGTAAATAACGGAGCGCCGGGAGCGGATACGACTATGGACAATATACACGTCTCAATCAAAGAGGAAGCTGGAAGGACCCCGCCGCTCGGGCGAGACAAGTACCAACAGGCTCTGGAGCTGATCGCACGGTTGGGACAGCCCTTCAATGCGTTGCTACTCTTGCGTCAGCCCGACGGCACGTACAAACGTGTCGCCGCGGATCGTGATATCATTGTCCGCGGGACCGGACACAACCTGCCTAGGAATGTCTGTGTGGAGGTGTTGGAGGTCGTCTGATTGTATTTTGTTGTAGAGATAGTCTATATTTCACCAATCTCGACATTTCGGGGAGTATTTGGTCGCAAGCGCGCCGCCTTACGCGCTTACTGCATACCCGACCGTTTAGACCTCGGGGACGTGACTCCGACTCGCCCGAAAGTATTAAGAATCAAGCATGCAGGAAATCTGCATGCGAAGGCTGCCGGTGGCGATGCTCATTAGCGTGACAAAACTGCCCTGTTGTTCAACTTGCTCTTCGACACATGATATCAACTCAATTGATTTTATATTCAATGATTGGTAGCTTGAGGACTGAATATTGAATATTGAGGATCGTTCGCATTATAACTCTCGAGTTCACGTGTTCAGGGCCCTAGACTAACAAGACTTGCTAAGGGGTGGGAAATTGGAAGCAAGTTGATGCTCGAGACACGCCAACCATCATGGAACACACGACTTGTCACGACCCCACCATGAGTGAGTGTAATGATCACTGGACACTGGAGTCCTCATAATTTTGTTTAGGTGGAAAGGTAATTAGACTCACAGATCCTGAGACTGGCGTAGGGTGTGTCTCATTTTGGCCGGATGGTGCCCATATCGTGGGTGGTGATTATTCTGGCGTCATGCATCAATGGAGGGTTAAGGATGGAGTGGAGATCAGCCAGTGGAGGATAAGATCGGCTGGTCTGGTGGTCTACGCCGTTGCCATGTCGCCGGATGGACGATGGATAGTCACCAGTGGCCCCGCAAGGAACACAGTCGTCGTTTGGAACGCTCGCACTTATGAAAATGTGGTCGAGGTTGTCGACCATACAGATCACGTCTACACAGTTGACGTGTCGAGCGACTCCAGGCGGTTCGCTTCTGGATCAGAGGACTGCACTGTCCGGATTTTTGACATCACTTCTGGCTCCACACTCCTTCCTCCCCTGCAGCATCAGGGTCGCATCATCGGCGTCAAATTTTCTCCGGATGGGGGTCGTATTGCTGCAGCCTCGCAATATCGTTCAACCGTGGCGATCTATAATGCTCACTCTGGAAGCAAACTAT
Organism: Royoungia palumana; assembly: GCA_038089855.1. Lineage (NCBI taxonomy): Eukaryota > Fungi > Basidiomycota > Agaricomycetes > Boletales > Boletaceae > Royoungia > Royoungia palumana. The sequence continues at coordinate 24,881 of JBBPLQ010000061.1, read as the reverse complement.
TCGAGTTCCCTTTCACATCCGGATGGACACCAAGCACTCCGCTTGCCTGGTCCTCCTATGGCAGGAAAGTCTATGCCGCTTCTGTAGGAAATATCACTTCCTTTGATACCTCTACGTCTTCTCGTTCGGAGTGGCCCATCCATGACGATGCCAGCAAGCACGTTTCTATTTTAACTACTGGAAAATTCATCGCGTTTTCTGCAGGTTCTACTGTCTCATTCTGGGATACAGCATCACAGGTTATGGTAGGACGCATTGATCACTCCGCGCCCATCACTTGCATTGCTGTCTCTCAAAATGGGAGACAACTCGCATGTGGACTTGCCACGGGAATTGCGATTCACTGTCTCAAGGATCATCTCCCTCAGCTTGGTTTTCCTCAGCCCGATCTTCCCAAACCCGATCTTCCCAAACCCCCTCTTCATCCATCAGGGGTTTCTCAACTTCCACTCATCCAAGTGAGCGACAAAGTACTCGAATCATGGATGTCAGGCAATATGGTGGATACCAAGGCGATGTTGTCCGATGAGATTTGGCGCTCTTCGGATCCAAGTCATGAGGCATTTGCAACTAGGGCACTAGTATGGTCACATCTGGGGGAATGGAGAACAGCACTCCAGGACGCTGATACGGTAATGTCGTATGTTCTGTATTAAGTCCCCATGCTTACCCTGTAGTATACAAAGTCCCTTCAGATACGGCGGTCTCCCATCGGCCGGATTTCCAGGTGCATCGCTCTCATCAACGGAGGTGAACCCGAAACCGCACTTGATGAGTTTGACTTTGTGCTCCTCGACATTGATTCGGGTGATGGCATCTTTTTGTTTGTCGTCAAGGTGCGTTTTACTATATCTTCCATGTACAATGAATAATGTTTTCCAGTCTATCTTAATGTTCATGTGCCAGAAACGTACACAGGCAATATCACGGCTTCGTGACTTGACTGCCGCTGTAGATGGAAAAACAAAGTATTACTGCCTCCAGGTCCGTACGACATGCAACGAAATATGGCGATGTCGATCCAAACACTCAATTTCGACAGGTCCTCGGGAACATGTATTTGAAACAGGGAGAGTACAATAATGCTATACAAGCGCTCAAGCTCGTAAAGAGAGGGGTCGCCTCCCAACAGTCGGGTCCTTTAACGACAATTTCTATCGTAAGCTTTTTGTTTTTATATAAACGCTGCACTTATCTTGACGTTTTTGGAAGATATTCAACTGGAATTTTAATAATTTGATGTTCACTGCATGGGAGCGCCTGTGTGACGCTCAATACGCATCTGGACTCGTAAAGGAAATTGGAGAGAATCTTCTCAATATGGTCCAGACCCTGCCAGAGGACGATAAGGAGACTACGCACTGTCGCATCCTGGAGGGGATCGTGACACGATCTGGTGAAGCGACCTTGCTTGCATGGACTGGAGAGTCATCCGAGTGTCACAGTTGCCTTCCTAGTTCCCCCAGCGTCTACAATCAAACATTCTTCGTTCCTCCATCCCTCGAAGGAGAGGATTTAGAAAAACGCACTACGGAGCTACGGGCCATCGTCCCCCGCGAAAATGCTCTGCTCATGTATGATCGAGTTACACGCCTGCAACCTATACGATTCAAGCGCTTCCGTCTTCTCCTCCCTTGCATTGTATTTCGCGTGAAAAGCATCGCGGAGGAACGGAAGAACGTTTACCGTGCGGAGACGTCCGAACTTGGGGAGGTAGAGTTCACAACGATGGACTCGCTCCCGCTAAGCAAGCCTCGGAGACTCGTCTTGGTGAACCCGTGGGTGCATCGTCTCCGTGAGGCTCGCGCCGGAGTCAGTCGGGAGGATGAGGATGATCGGGAGTCAGACGTGGAGTCGAACGATGACAGCGATACTGATATAGATGCCGATCTGGTTTATGCCCCAATAATCGAGGAAGTTTCAGTTCCTTCCGCTTCGGACACGGACATGTACACGCGGGCATTGCAGTTGATTGCTCGTTTGGGACAGTGTTTCAGCGCATTGTTACTTCTGAAGGAACCGGATGGTACGTACAGACGGGTTGCCACTGACAGCGAGATTATCGTTGGTATCAGTGGAAACAAGGTCCCGGGGGACATCCGTGTTGAGGTGTTGGAAGTACTGTGATTCCTCTTTGTTACCCTACGTTCACTTTCAAGCTGTCTGTCTCATATATGATCGAATCACCTCACGATGCCTCTTGTCGGTGTCCCATTTGGTTGTGTGCCGATAGTCTGAACGTAGTCATAATGACCCTCGGGCCTGGTACAGACACGCGGGAGTGTCACTGTCGGTGCGTACGCGTGAAGGGCGAATCCGAGTCAGTCGTGCTCTCGCACAATCGACCTATGGCCACAACGGACTCGGGGGCCGTGTGGTCCGGAACTCGGATGTGGATGATCACCACATACATGGTGATCTTGTCGCTTCGCACCATGTTGTCCTTATCAGCTCAGTTGGTAGTTTATTCTGAGCTTGAGCTTGGATTGATATCCTTCACTGGCACGTGCCCAGGGGTGGGAACTTTGGAAACGAGATGTGGACTCGGATCGGGCCAGCCTTGACATCGGCAAGTCGACAAGACAAGAACGCTTCATCATAGAACACAAGGACTAAGAACCTGAAAACTGTTCGCAAGGCGATGGGTACGTGAAAATTGCACTAAACACTAAATTTTTCGCAATCCGCCTCTGTCTAGGTGCGAAGGTAATTGAGATCACGAATCAGGATATGGTCGCATGTGTCAGCTTTCAGCCGGGCGATGCATATGTTGTGGGAGGGGACTATTCTGGAGCCATTCACCGATGGAGGGTTGAGGATGGAGTGGAGGTCAAGCAACTCCACTGGCAGTTGGCGATGACTCATGGGAAGGTCTACGCTGTTGCCACATCGCCGGATGGTCGATGGATAGTGAGCAGTGGCTCAGAGAGCACGGTCGTCATCTGGAACGCTACCACCCACGCAAAAGCTACCGAGGTTGTGGACCATACGGGTTGTGTCTACACAGTTGATGTGTCAAACGACTCCACGCGCATCGCTTCTGGGTCAGAGGACTGTACCGTCCGAATTTTCGACATCGCGTCTGGGGTCAGACTCATTCCTCCCTTGCGCCATGAGACTCGTATCATTGGCGTCAAATTTTCTCAGGACGGGAATCGAATTGCTGTGGCCCCGCAATACCATCCAACCGTGGCGATTTATGATGCTCATTCTGGAAAAAAACTGTTCGAAGTCCCCTTCTCATCCGGGTGGACACCAAGTACCCCACTTGCTTGGTCCTCTGACGGCAGAAAACTCTATGCTGCTTCTCCAGGAAAGATTACCTGCTTTGATATCTCTACATCGTCTTGTTCCGTGTGGTCCACCACTCATGACAAAGACAGCATGCACGTGTCTGTTTTGACCAGCGACAAATTCATCGCATTCTCTGCGGGTTGTGCTATCACATTTTGGGATACTGTTTCCCATGTGAAATTGGGACAAATCAATCATATCGTACCTATTACTTCCATCGCTACCTCCAAAAATGGGAGACAAATCGCATGTGGACATGCTACGGGAGTTACGATTTATCCTCTCGAGGAATATCTACCTCAACATTGCCCTCACCCATCCGGGATTACACGACCTCCACTCATACAAGTGAGTGACAAGGTACTCAAAGCATGTGTGGAAGGAAATCCAATGGACGCCAAGGCAATCTTGTCCGATGAGATTGCGAAGTCTTCCTATTCAAATCATGGCGCGCTTGCGATTAGGGCACTAGTAGGGGCACATCTTGGGGAATGGAGGACAGCAATTCAGGACGCTGACATGGTAAACTTCCACGCTCTGCGTCAAGTCTTCATGTTCACCCGTGGTATGGTCAAGTCCCTTCAGATTCAGCGTTCGCCCATTGGCCGGATCGCAAGATGCATGTCACTTGTTAGTGGAGGCAAATACGAAGCCGCACTTGATGAATTCGACTTTGTGCTTCTCGATGTGGATTCCTGTAATGGGGTTTTTCTGTTTGTTATCAAGGTGCGCACACTCATACCTTTCCTGCATACTGAATAGTATCCCTCCATCAGTCTATCTTGATGTTTGTGTGCCAGAAACGTACCCAAGCAGTGTTACGCCTTCGTGACCTAACAACTACTGCAGATGGAAAAAACAAGCCTGAGGATTACTGTCTCCAGGTCTGTATAACGCATTATATTGCATATAGCACAACACGTCGACGCAAACGCTCAAATTCGACAGGTCCTTGGGAATATGTATGTGAAACAGGGAGAATATAATAATGCTATACAGACGCTTAGGCTCGCCAGTGAGACGGACATGTCAGTCTCTCAAGGGTCTGGCTCTTTGACGACAATCTCTGTTGTAAGCCTTTTTTTTACCACGTCGCATATAAGTTCACGCTGCTGGAAGATATTCAACTGGAAATTTGATAATCTCGAATCTGCTGCGTGGGTGCACCTGTGTAGAACTCAGTATGAGTCCGGGTCTGTGAAAGGGGTTGGAGATAGTCTTCTCGAAATGGTCGAGCGCTTACCGGATGATGAAAAAGAGGCTGCGTACTGTCGCATTCTGGAGGAGATCGTAACGCGTTCTGGCGAAGCGACCTTGCTTGTGTGGACTGGAAACTCATCTGGATGTCATAGCTGCCTTCCCAATTCCCCTGCAATCTACAGCCGAGATCCCTTCATCCCGCCGTCTCTCGAGGGAGAGGATTTAGAAAAACGGACTACAGAGCTACAGGATATCGTTCCTCGCGAAAATGCGCTGCTCATGTACGATCGGGTCGCTCGCCTGCAACCCGTACGATTCAAGCGCTTCCGCCTTCTTCTCCCCTGTATTTTGTTTCGCGTGAAAAGCCTCACGAAAGATCAAGAAGGCGTGTACCGTGCGGAGACAACCGAGCTCGGGGAGGTAGCATTTACGACGGCGGACTCGCTCCCGCTAAACAAGGCACGGAGACTCGTCTTGGTGAACCCTTGGATACATCGTCTCTGTGACGTCCGTTCTGGAGCCACTCGCGAGGACGAGGACGAGGATAGTCAGGGGTCGGATGACGTGTCGAGCATCGGCTCGGAGAGTGCAAGTCGTATCGATACTATGGATGAGGGACTGGTACACGCCTCGATGATCGAGGAAGCTCCTGTTCCTCCCACCTCGGACGTGGACGTGTACACGCGGGCGTTGCAACTGATCGCTCGTTTGGGGCAGCCTTTCAGCCTGCTGCTACTTTTGAAGCAGCTAGATGGCACATACAGACGGATCGCTGCTGACTATGAGATTATCGTCGGCATCAGCGGGAACAAGATTCCGAAGGACGTTCGTGCCGAAACGTTGGAAGTACTATGACACATGTTCCTACACATTCGAGTCTGCGTCATGCATCGAATCCCTTTCCTTTGCGAACGGTGGTCATGTTTCGTTAGGTTGAACTAGATGTATTCGAAGGATTTGAGAGTCAACAGTGGATATTACCAGACTCCTTAAATGCAACAACGGTCGAGATGATCCAGAGACTCGATCTGATCGTAAGTCGCGAGAACAATATATATGCATCGTGGAGTGTTTACCTACACAAGGAGCACGAGACTAAGCTAGAGGCAGACAATCACCTGTCACGCTCTACACTACTTCCAATACCTGCACACAGACATCTGTTTCCGGACCCGCACACCGAGATTTCATGATCAATAGCCACTCATTTGTACGCACCATCTGCTTGCCTCGACATTAACAGCGCACTGAACGGTTGCCCGAGTCAACCATCGTTTGCGGGGCGGGGACGTCATCGCCCGAATGTGACTCCACGTCCGACTGTAAACTTTCGTTTTCCGAGGTGACTCCTCGAAGCCCAAAGATGATGGATCCAGGAGCCTGCGAGGCTCTTTCAATGGGAGCAAGTCTGTTGCTGTGGCTTCCACATTCCCGAGGCCGGCCGTCTCAGCGCGGTATACAGTCCCTTGTTTTCTTCGGAGCCTTTTCGCGCGAAATACGGTGCAGGGAAGGTGAAGACGGAAGAGAACAACTTGAAATAGCACCAGTTGTGAACGGGTGATCCAGTTACGTGGCCAGAGCATTTGCAAGGGAGAAGATGGCCCACAACTCTGCAGTTCGCTCTTCTTATTCCCCTCCTTCAAGCCGCGGAAGGACAACTGTGATCTGATCGAAAACCGCTGGCGAGCTAGGAAGACAGCTGTTGCATCTGGACGACCTGCTAGCCCAAAAAAGTGTTACCTCGCGTGAGCGTGTTATAACGGCTTGCACTGCGGATCTGGCCGTGTGGTGCTTCTTGATCACCCTCAATCAGAGAGCTAACCATCCTGAGAACTCTCTACAAACTCTTTTACGGACCCCGAGAAAAATGACCCTCGATGATAACATAGTTTACGTCTCACGAGCATGACATACTCTTCCGGCTAGAATACAGCATCCTGGGTCGTGATGGACTCGTATCGGGGGAGGTCGGTCTTGGGTAATCAAAGCGGGAGCGAGATACTTGCCGGACTGAGCACACAGAAAACTGCGGTTATAACCCAGACGTAGGCTCCGTACTCATGATATCGATGACATCAAAACACATCATGCAGGCCTTGGGGAACATACCGGGTGTAAGTCGATCGGCGCCAGTAGAAAGATAAGAATCTCGACAAACGTGGCTGATGGACTCATTCATCGACCGTGAGAGCCAGAATTGGCCGCACGAGGCTGGCGACGTGCTTAATCAGAGGATGAACCAGTGCACTCGCCTATCTGACCCGCACTATACGATGGATACCCGAGAAAAAGATGCCGCAAGCTGGGGAAGAAACGAGTCTGCTGAAGAGAAACCTGCAACACCCTGCCTGGAAAAGGTATTGACGACTTTTGAGACACATCCCTAGAGATGGGCTCTCAGTATCCATTTGAAAAAGTGGAACTGATTTGAAGTCGTCTTGATAACGATAGAGGATGAGCAATCGGACGGAGGAAGGCGATAACATACCTATTTTACTCGACTTTGTGGAATTTGCCGCCCCGAAGGGAAGAAACGTGCGACAAGGGTCGTCATGCAGCGTAAGTGTAGTTAGAATGAACGGACTCTGTTTTATCATCCCCCTCGGAACACCTCGGTCCCACGACGGTTCGATAACGACAATGAAGAGACTTACCTAAGTAACCATACATTCGTGCCACGTTCGAGACACTCGTGACGACATGTGCATGGAAAGGGCTTCTTCTCTGCGATAATGTAGCGGGGGCGGCGACTCGCCAGCGAACGTGGACGTCAATGGCTTGCTGCAGCTTCGAGTGTGTGTTGAAAAAAAGACTGGACGTACACTGGCAGTTCGTTGACGCCCAAAATGTCAGTGACGGCCGCCATGGCAGCTGGGAAAGAGTGAAATGTGCCAAATAGGGGTACCTCTGAAGGCGAGTCACAAGCCCGACACAGGGCCGAAAGGGCAGCCTGTGCCGAAGCAACTCCGCCCTCAGGTCTCAGTCAGGCTCACGGACAGCCATGTCAATAAGTCCATTTTGCTCGATTAAGAGCCGCTGAGCCGCTCGGACAGCTGTGCGGGGAATGGGGAACAGGAATAAGTGGTAGGGTCTGAGGGACAATCGAAAGTCTGAGTCACGTTGACCCAAACCACGTCGCATGCGGTGCGCTGTAAAGTGGGGGGCCTCCGCCCGGACGTCGAGCGGGACTGGTGCCGACGCACGTTCGTGATTGTCGAGCGTGCGAGCGTACCTTTCGAGGAACGGGGCGCTTCGGCACTCCGGGGGAACTTTCGTGTTGGGCCGTCACGTTCGTCCAAGCCTTCCGGACGAGGCATATACTTACTAGACTGCAGTGTTTGCCCGCTTCCGACCGAGAATCCGCTGCAAAGGTAAGCATTTGGAAGGTCAATTATCGTTATCTGTGACTACTAGCCGAATCAGTTTCACAGGCCCCAAGAAACGTGCCAGATTGCTTTTTACAGTTTATAGTAGCAGCCCGCCGTTTGGTTCGCTTCCTGCATCCTCTTAAAGCGCGACACGTCCCATCACGTCGCCGCCCCTCCCTTCCCCCGCGATGATCACCTTTCTCTCCAACCTCTCGCGGTTGGCGACCTCGACGGTCTTTTGGGTTTGCTTCGTTTCCCTCGTCGTCGCTTACCTCGTCTTCGCACGTCGCTGCATCACCGTCAAGCAGCGATCATGGGTGCTAACGACAATTAGCAGCGCCCTCATGTCCTTGTTCAGTCTTCCCCCGGTCATCCAATTCATAGCCGGCAAAGGACAACTGAGCCATGTCTCTCTTCCTCTCGTCGCCACCGACGGTATCGGCAGGTTTTTCCAGGCCTATCTCATCGTGTTGGTTCAATCCGTGCTTCGTTTGCCCGTGCTTCGTGTAACCCATCTGCTCTAGTGACTTGACGATGGGGATGCTCTTTTATCGCAGCAAGGTCAACCTCCTTACCGGCTGGATCCACCATTCGGTCTATATTTTCATCGTCGAATACGCTATCCAAGGACGCTGGAGTCATATTTTCGCGCTGTGCGCCGTCATGGAGGTGAGCGATACGGGCGCTCTTTCAGTGTGTCCCATCTGACAGCACCTCGACAGGTTCCGACGTTCATCCTCGCTGTGGGAAGCATTGTGCCACGCTACCGTTCAGACGTCGTCTTTGCCCTCAGCTTCTTCTTGACGCGCATCGCTCTTCACATACTTTTCTGCATCTCTCTCGTTGTTCAGCGGCACCAGGTCACCCGTGGCTCGTTCGCACCAGCGCTCATCATGGCCTGCATCTTCCCTCTGCATGCCTATTGGTTCTCAGGCTGCCTCAAGGGCTTCATCAAGCGCGCAAACACCGCGGAGAAACCCACATCTACCACGAAGCTCCCCGTCGATGCCAGCTCGTCACCAGGTACGTTGCCTTGCGACGTTTATCGAGAGCACGTTGTGATGGTTGTCACCCCTTTCACAGAACGTCCGATCACCCCAACGGTCTCTGGGCCTGTCTCATTGTATGCCTCCCGTGCCTCCCTCGCACGGCGTCGCACAGCGCTTCGCATGGCGGTCAGAGCACGATGGGACCAGTTGAAGCTGTGGAAAGCGAGCGGTCGGTTCAGCGAGATGCAGCGTCGGGTCCGGGCAGCCCTCCCAGGTCGGGAGCTGGTCTACCAATACGTCGGGCTGGAGAGCGTGCCGTCAGAACCAGGTCTCGAATACGCCCGAGAAGCAGACACCGTGCTGTCTCCGCTCTCATGACGCTTTCCATCTCACGCTCACGCTCGCTCATGACGCTCGTCCTTCGTTCACGACCGCTTGTTACCATTGACGATCTTATACAGTCTTTTTTTCTTTCTGACGTCTGTTCGTTGCTCTCTTGCGTTCGCGATCACGAGCATCCTAGCGTATATACCCCCGCGGCCCTCCCCCAATCTTCCAGTTGCTTTTCGTCGGCTGATGTCCCCCAGCTGAAGCACATACATCTTATTTTATCTCTATGCTTTATTTCCTGGGATGTGCTTGGTGTTTTAGCGGGCAAGGCGTGTCAGGGTTGTATTGTAGTCAATTAATGGGAAACGTGTTCGAGAAGGGGGGGACTCCATTGGGGGACGGGCTGTGCTAATAAGGACACCCCAACGAGAACAGTTTATTATTTATTTTTCGAAACATACCAATAATGTCTCGTGTGTTTTTTTTTACCGTCACACTTTACGTAGGTTGACGGCCCCGAAGTCGGAAATCTGACCAACATTACCGTGGGCCTATGACCCTAGCCGAGGTACTCATTGTGAGGTTCGTCGTTGCAAGAACAGCCATGTCGAGTCACCTTCGAGTCAGGCCTACGGCCAGCAAGCCCTAGGAAGTATATATCAAGACATCAAGGGCTAGCAAGCTCATATCGACACGTTCGGTAGAATGAGGCATCGCCTCCTCCGTATGCGACATCGTTTCATTCCATCACCCTTTTCTGACAACACCGCTCCTGGTGGGAATCGGCGTTGGAAAGCGGTGTCAAGATACTAACATGTCTGCTTTCACCCATCTCGTCATGCATAATCTACAAACGACTGCAGCTTCTGGGCGATTCTGGGCGGGAACTTGAACGCAGCGAGTTTTTCTCCAAACGTCCGCGCAATGTCGGCGACGCCCGACTTCAAGGCTGGGGCTATACGTCAACGCTGTGAGACCATGCGAGAAAGCGCACGCACCATCTGCAACGATACCAATCACTTCCGTCGCCTTGGCTATTTCCACCCTCGTACGTTCCTTCTCTCCCAGAACTTTCACATCCCCCTGTACGATCTCGTCAGGGGTGGGAGGTACGTAGCGCGTGGTCAACTCGATCTGATACTCCTCCAGAGCGGACAAAAACGACAAGAAAGCTTCGAGAATGCGTGGAATGTCTCGTTGAACCACGCCATAGCGGTCTTCCGTCAACGAGGCGCAGACAAGGCCAGAGAGTGCTGGATCGATTTGCATGAGCAGTCTGACCGTGCCACATCTCTCGACAGAAAGTACCTTCAACGATAAGCGCATCCAGGTCTCGATTCGGGAGACACGTTTCGGTGACTTTGTTGATACGATCTCTACGCCACCACGCATCCCATCGTTTGATCACCTCTCGGCACCAGGATGGTAAATATTGGTCGACTGCGCCCCGGCAATATTCTTTGGCAGACAGGACATATTTATGGATCAAATCTGGTTTGGGAACTGGAGCGACTGTTGGCGGGGCTGACGGGGCTGCGACAGCCACGGGCGGCGAAGACACGGAACGAAAGAGCTCAGGAATGGGCGCTTCCAAGATTCTCGCGCCTGCCTCAGAGACAACCATGTCCGCAGCCTTCGAGAGGTCTGAATCAGAAGCAAAATTGTCCAAGACCTTCGAAATAGGTGAACGTTGAGATTCCTTGTAAATAGCCTTTCGTATGAGCGGCGTCGAGGGCGGTTGCGCAGCTTTCGGAGGGGCGACAGGCGCAGGCGCTTCAGGGAGTGGCGGTGCGCCTTTACGGAGGAATGTCTGGTAGTCTCGGCCTAAACGCAGCAGCGAGTCGCGTGCCAAAGTACTCCATAGACTGGGACTAAATTTTTGATCAGAGAACAACGCTGTTCGACGAGAGACGCTAACAGCACGATCATCCCGGGCAACGTCACGCAATTCGGCATAGGCAAAGTGGAGGTACAGTGGATTAGTGGACGTGATTCCCGAAACAAGCGTCACGTTGGGGTCTGCGGTGTTGGCAGCTACTTTGATGGGCTAGTGGAAGTTTTAATGCGCGATGTAACGAGCGAGATGTAGCATACCTGGGGAACGTAGACGTCAAAGAGCGACTCAGCGAATTCCCAATTGGCAACCATAGACAATCCCAGGGTCAACGCGTGATACTCGAGAGACAAGTGTCGCAGCGGTAAAGTCAGCGTCCAGGGGCCTCTGATAAAGTGACCAGCAAGTGGTTTGAGGAGAGATCGGACAAGCGGTACCCGAAGGAGCAGTGGCAAGAGGGTTAATCGCACCAACCCAAACACGACGTTGTAAATTGCAAACGAGGAAAGCGTAAAAAGCAAGGTCGTAAATAGAAGCATGGCGAGGTTCCTTGGTAAGAAAGGCTGGGTTTCGAGTCAAGAAACATAAACCGAGCTCGTGATAAAACAAGACTTACTGCATTCAAAGATGGTACAGCCTTGGCCCAGTGGCAGACGAAGCGTTCGAGCATGACGTTCCGGAGTGCAAAGCAAATGGACAACCACATCTGCGCACATACCAGAAATATGAGCCGGCCATTAAGATAATAGGGATGCTTTCTATGTGACAGAGTTGGAGACGATCAAACACAAGAATAAAGTATGACACGCACCTCGATTTTATGAAGACGCTCAGGCGCATATCTCCGTTCTTGGACCATATACGTACGAGTTCGATGAATACCAGCAGGAGCGAAGAAGTGATGTAAACGGCCATCCATCTACGCGTTGATGGCTTTGCAAGCGCCGCTGTCACCGTTTTCGAAGGAGAAGAGGCAGGCTCGGGAATAGCTGGACGATGTTAGCAAACGTAGTCAACTATATCAGCATGCCCGACGTACGCGTTAGGAAAACCTTGCGCACTATAATAATGGGTAAGATGCAGACAAGCCATGTCAGCGATGCATTGATCCATGTACTGGGCGAGAAAAGCCGCAAAAGAATGCTCGCTTCATCTGCCCCGGCCAAGAAAACAGTGGAAGCAAGAGAGAATGCGGCAGAATGGGTGAATATGTTGTAGACAAGTCGGTGACTCAACACAGACTTTGCCAGTGGCTCGAATGTGTGTGCGGCAGGCGGCACGCTTGTCGAGGGACGTGTCGCGAACGTCGTGCTGGAAGTCATCTGGCTCGGTCAAGTGGTCAGCTTGAACGTTGCTTGTTGCTTGGGTTCACTCGGGAGTTGCCGGTATTTATCATTTAGCTCAATACAAGCATGCGCTGCAAAGGTCCGAGCCTCCATGTCCCAGTGGCGTCTCCGTCTTTGACGCAGGAGACCTATTAGAGTTTCAACAGTACCACGGACGAGATAATGCCTCAAACGAACCCCCTCGGTAATTAAATGCCTCCCTCAGGAGAGCCGTGTCAAGTCGGACTCGGAAAATTTCGAATAGCCAAGTTACAAGCAGACATGTTTTTAGAGGTCAGAAAAGCGGTGAGATGCACTCTGCGCGGTTGGCCGTCTTCGGAGGTGAGGCAGCACCTGCACTCTGTTCGAATTCTCCACTCGCTTTTCTTACTAACTTGAAACGTTACTTCAGTGATGATGGCGGCAGACCGCCCAATTGATTCCGGCTCTCTGACACCACCTACGTGACATCTGTGGCTAGCCACGATTCTTACTCAGTTGCTGGAATAAGCACTGGCATTGCTCTTCAGATTCCCGCGGGTCTTAAGTTTGTTCACCTCATCTCACATGTCACTGTACTGTCGCAGATGATGCTACGGACCTGTAATCTGAAACTTGTGAGATTATATTTCTTCCATTGGCATTTTGGCAAATAGTAATACAATCGTCTCCCTTTCACCGTGGTTCAGCCATTTCTACAATGACCTCCAACTTGAAGTGTTTTGTTTCCCTGTTCGCACTAATGGCCACCGTGCCGCCGGTGCTCTCCCTGCATCAGGTCCAGCCTGTTTCTACTGAAATCGACTGGAAGTTCCCTATGGCCGGACAGCAAATGGCATTGGGCCCTGGGAATCTCATCGAATGGTATGCTGACCCGTCTGGTAGTATGATGCATTTCCATCTCCTCATCCTCCTCATATTACCTTCTTATTAGGGCGCTCAAACCCAACTCCAGTATACACGTCAATTCCAAGGCTATGCTGAATCTCTTGGTGGGATTAGATGCACCTCCTGATAATGGCCCATATGGTACGTCGCGCGCCCGGTTCACCCTACATCGCCATTGAGTCGGCTCATATAGTGTACGAGTTGGCTTTGAGCGCAAATATTTCACAGGGTCATCTCGATATGACACTTCCCAATGATGTTGGCGACACCGTGGGTCAATTTTTTTGTGAGTGTAATTAGTATACAACACGCACGTCGTTCGTGCCCACAGTTGATTGTTACCATCAGTTGATATCGAACACCCGACTCAGAAGCATCAACTTTACTTTGGCCCAGTATTCACAATTTTCACGTGAGTATTATCTTGGTCTTGAAAGTACCTTGGCTGATAAGAACGTCAAGGCCCTATGGCATGTAGTGTTCTTACAGTGCAGCAGTGATATCATTATCAGTGAAACGTGCAATATATGTGACACGAAAATATCAAGAGAATAATAATATTGCTACGACTTGAATGCTCGATTGCCGTACAACCTTCTTTCTTTCGTGTCACACAGTAGTTCCAGTCGTTCTCAAAGCAGAGCCACCGTTTTCCAGAGGGTTCCATCCATCATGATAGTGACCTGATTTGTTGAACAGGATCATATCCTTTGGTGATGAAAAGAGACATTGAGGAAAATCATTTCCGGGAGGACTCCAAGTTCCGCAGTGCCCAACATACATATATGCACCAGCAATCGCCGAGCAATGTCGTGGAAAAGATCTCGCTACTAGTACCTTGCCATGTCAACGACGGACGATGTGTGTTAAATCGTCTCGTGGGTGTCAATCCAAGTGTGGGCGAGGGAAAAACGTTTCCTGTGCATCAAGGTATGCTAATTACGATTGGGAAAATGCTCTACATGCGAGCGACAGCCTATCCACACTTGCCAGGAAACAGGGCGCACGTATCTCGAACGCGACGACTATTGAGTTGTCCCGCTTGCAGAGGACGCTGGACGGAGTGTTCTCCGTGGTATCATCTCCGGCGTTTGCCGTGGCCTGCGGATGCAGAGACCCGTCGACGTTGACATGGTATCATGCATGACTGTGCACGTTAGCGTGACGTGGGATACAAGGCTGTCACGATCATGCGGCCGCGACTCAGCCAAATAGAACCTCTCATGCGCATGTTCCTTCTCCGAAACCGAGCGTGAATGAAGAAGTTCTCGGGCAGGATCAAGTACCGCATGGGGGCTGGGAGGGAGCGGGTGGCCACAGCATCCCGAGGGTGGGGAAGAAGAGAAGGCTTTGTAGCAGAGTGCATTGATGGGGGTGTGGAGAACTTGAGGAGCGATGGACCCGGACGGGGGGATCGCACCACGATTGCGCTGTGCATAGATGTCCACGGGTACGGGAAGCACTCATCCTGCCAGTGATGTCTGCAATGAAAACCCAACGTTAGCTCGACTTTCATGTACGTGAGAGTACTGCTGCAACAGCCAACGCCGGATCCCACTGCCAACGACCACATGCCAATCGCCAGTTCTCGACGGCCAATCGTATCCCGCGTGACACTGAGTCGTTAAGCGTCGTAGCTCGGAGAAACGTGTCAGTGATACTGCGATATGTTCATGCCATCGACTCGCTGAGCCTCGGGCCTACGGCATAACTACGTCTGATCAAGTTTCGAAATTTCACGAGCAGGGACGGCAAATATACATACATAGTGACACACCGAGTCGGAACTTGGAATTCGACCGGTTGACCGGTGACGCGATGTGTTACATGCCTGTTCGAGCACGAGACGTCTTGACTCAACCTGTGTCGTGGGTCCAACATTCACGTATCACTTTTCTCAATCTCATTGAAATGTTGTTCACGACGTTCATTGCGTGACATCGAACGTCGCTCTAATACAAGAAGGAAAAGACGTAGGGAGCAGGAATCTATTCGCGTTTGCGCTTGAGACTCGGCTTCAAGCTCTTTCCAGAGATCGCGCACAAAGGTCCACGCTCGAGCGATGTATGTTCGGACGTGTCGAACTCGATCCCAAGGTCTTCCGCGAGTGCAGTAGCATCCTGGGGAGGTAATGCATCCGTCGCTAGTTGCCAAAAGCTAGGAGCAAGAACAATGCCGGTCAGTGTGACCCCGCGAGAGCAAGGAAGGGTAGCTATATGCGGACTGACGAGGTAAAAACTTTCTTTCGACGAAGCCATTCCGGTCTCCATTTGTTCCATTCTGCATCTAATTGAGCAAGGTCGTCCGAAGACATGAGCGGCACGCCACTACGTAGCGGCGTAAGCCTTCCTGACAACTGGGCGATCTGTGCGCAGAACGCAGGTGGCATCAAAAAATTTGTTCAAGGTGGGTCTTACTCTCAACTTTGCCTCCTCTACCTGAACTTCAAGTTCAGAATCCGTCGGGGTGCTTCTGAGCTTGTTAAGCTCTGGGGCGTGTTAGTGGAGTCACGATCAAACACATCGGTTGAGAGATACCTGATTGCAAGCCTTTAACTTGCGTAGAGACGATATTGTTCGCCTCCTCGATCGCCTTGCATTCCGATTCCAACGCTGCCAGTTCGTTTGCATCGAGCGTATCGATGTCATTCTGGTTTGCGACGTAAAAGCTGGTTTTGCCTACATCACGGGCGTCACGGATCGCATATTACCACAGGAGCAAGCTCATGGTGCATATACCGTATGTTTTTTGCACGATGACACCCTTTTCGGCGAGCGACAGGAGGATCTTGGCCGTCGTGGCTTTCGGAACTGCACCTTTCAAGTTGGCTGAAATGTCGACCGCACCAAAGGGCCTGTTCATCTATCAAAGGGTAAGCGCATACAGGCCGGTATGGCGAGGTGCGTACCTTTTTCATGTACTGCAGGATGGCATCTTCAGCTGCGTGCGCAAAGTAGTAGATAATCTCGTCGACATTTTGACTGTAAAGATGTGTTTGTGTCCTACCTTCCTGCCCTTTCAGAATCTTGACGTCGCTCTTGGATTTTGTTGCCATTATGCGCGAACTGGGTTTTCCTGTAGTGGTGGGAAGTCGAGCGAGATCAGTTTGCAAGCTGTGGCACGCGACCGACTTTCGTCACGTGAGGGTGTCGAGACCGACGTGTAACCCGCAAGACACAGCGGTCCACGCCTGTTAATGGTAGAATGGAAGAGGAACACGGGGCGGACAAGCAGCTGGGGTGGAAAACGGTCAAGACGGACGGGCCCTCGGCGAACGCAACTCACTGCTGACTGTCCTGTTGTACAGACTCAGACAGGCAAGCGTGTGGGGAACCCCTGCACTCGATACACAGTGTAGATGTAGATTCGTCTCCCCTCGTTAGCATTCATACAAACGGCAGAGATGCTGACGCGCATTCTGAAAACATGATCGTGTTGAGCTCACTAACCGTCTGCCTTTGACGTCGTGACCAGCACGTGGACGCGGCTTCTCTGATGGATCTTCAAGCCTCGGAAAACCCTCACTTGAAGACAAACGACCTTTCTCCCACATTCCTCCTGCCTTTCCTCAGCGCGATGAGTTGCCAATGCAAAGGTCTCGACCATCTCTTCGAGCTCCCATGCCACATCACCGCCGAGTTTACACCCGCAGAGCTCGTCCGGACATGCAACACCGACATCTGTCGCGGCCGCTTCTTTGCCAGATGCGGCGACAAGAAGCACGAAAAGGGAACACGACCATGTCATCATTACCGAGTCGTGTACACCGACGGCGCCTGCGCGAACAATGACGCGGTCGGGGCCGTGTCAGGCATCGGCATTGCGTTCGGAACGGAGGGTGAAGAAAAGGGGTACCAGTTTTCCATCTCGGTGGGCGATAACCTCGACCCTGGGGGAAGACGAACAAGTCAACGGGCCGAGCTACTTGCGGCGCTAGAGGGCCTGAAGAGGATCGGGGATTATGATAGTGGATTTTTTGCGCGCAACTTGAGAACACGGACCCGGCCAGGCAAGCCAGCCATCGTCATCACCACAGACTCTCGGTATGTTGTCGAGGGAATGACGGAGTGGCTACCCAAGTGGAAGGTTATTACCATCGCACTTCCAAGTTCCTCTAGTCACTTACTTGATTTCATCCGTAGGCCAACGGTATGCGCAAATCAAGCAAGCAACGACCTTCGAACCTTGACTTATTCCTCAAGTTAGATGCAGAGATGGCGAAGCGTGAGCAAGAACATGACTGCAGCGTCATGTTCTGGTACATCGCACGAGGATATAACATCATCGCAGACGGACTTGCCAAACGAGCTGCTGCAAACGCCGCAAAATCCGAGTAAGGGGGCGATATAGTGAGCAAAAAGATGGTCATCTAAGAGTTCGCACCCATACTTTTGACGCAAAACACCCTCGCTGATCAACGGTCTCCTAGCGGTCGAGCAAAGAAATGATGACTTCAATAATGCATGGTGCTGTCTTCCGTCGCTAGTCTGAATGAAATCGGTTTGGTAACGACATGCGTTTTGTCCCACATTAGAACTCTTGCACCTCCAAGTTCTTGTTCCATTCAATCGCTGGGTAGCCTCTGAGTTGATTAGGGATATCCGTGAATTGAGAATAACAGATGATGAAATGCTACAAATCGCTCTCAAATTCGAAGAGAATGTTGAATGCAAGCCACACGTTCCCACGACCTTTGTTTCTCCACCATGTTACAGAGAGTCCACGACCATTCTTTCCAGAGCTCCCGAAACGTATTCTGCAGGGACATCGGTCGCCACAGTGTCTGTAACGGTGGCTGATGCGGCACTCTCGTTCACCGTCATTGGTGGGTCACCTCGACTCTGGGTGGACGCGATGGTACTCGTCGAAGGCGCCCTGGAACGCGGTGTGAGGAGGCTGTAAAGCGTGGAAGACAAGGCGCCAGTGTAAAGCCCCCCCGTCCCCGAATTCTTGGTAGTATGCTTGGGTTCTTGGTTCTCTTTGTCGTCCTCATAGCTGGCCCCGATCTGGATGTCCTGCTGCACTTGACGGTCCGCGTGCGCTGGTGAGTCCGACGCGGAAGGACTGTGTTCTTGGTCTCCTTTCGCGTCCTTGCTTCCTTTCGACCTGCGTCGGGCGAAACGGTACCGCGGTCGATTTATGGTCACGAAAGCCAAGTCTGACGCACGTGGATACTTGACCGATTGTGATCGTCCCAATGAGGACTGTGTCTCGGCTAACTTAGTGGAATTCGAGAGTCGCTGGGAATGCGAGCGAAGAATGCGCGGCGCAGACCAAGCTGAAGAATCAGCCTTCAGCGGCGGCGGAATGCTCATGAACGGCAGGCGAATGGTACATTCTCTCGGTATGCTTGGGCCCTTCTCGGCCTCGGATCCTTCCACCGATGGGGAACTTGTTCTTGGCGTGCGCCTAGAGAAGGGCTTGGGACGCCAAATGGATGATTTCAGGTTTGGTGTGTCCAGGCTGATGTTCTTTCGCTTATCAACCGAAGAGGTTCGTTTCAGGGCAATTTCTTTGATACGCACACTTCTCCGCCGCGGTGGCCCTTCCGCTGCAGCTGCCATGTCCTCGGAATCATCAAACTCGTCGAGTGGAATATCGTCCTCCCTGGCTAACAAGGGTGATCCTGAGACATCCATGTCTTCTATGAGCCTGGATTGCCTAGTCCCCCGGATAGTTTGGCGCTCTCCTTCTGAACTCTGAGCGACGCTCCGGGACGATACGCGCTGTCTCTTGGATGGACGCCCTTCGCTATCATCGGAGTCGTCTTTAGATTCACTCCCTTCGCTCTCCTCCTGTAGGATGGCCAGCCGAGACGCGTCCTTCCTTGCGCCCGAGCGCGCTCCGGACTTATTGCGACAGGCCAGCGGACTAGATCCCATCATCGCGTCATCGATCATGGCGTCCAGATCTTCGTCGTCAGCATCCACCTCCATCTCCTCCCATGGGGCCTTGTCGTATGGTCTCCATGCCGCACTCCGCGTCCGCACTGCCTTGGGTGCAGGCGGGACACTTCCCAAGCGTGCGTATTGACCCAGGCCTGACTTGGAAATGCGGTTCTTGCCCACGATGGCCCGGATACCGACGAGTTCCTCGATGCGTCGCCTCATCTCTGCTTCGCTCATTCTCGACAATCCATCCTCCTCTTCCTCGCTGTCGTATTCTTCGCGAGGCTCTTTTCGCGTGTCGTTTCCCCAGAAACTGTCCGCCGTATCCGGACCGATCGACATCCGCCGGGGTAGCCGCGCATTCAGTGACCGCACGACCCCCTCGAGTTGTGTACGGGACATGGTCAGCAAGTCTTCATGGCAGCAAAAGGGCACGGAGGGGAGCGACGTGAGCACGATGCTGTCGGTGGACACCGAATATGTCTGGAGGACGACCGCAGGGAGCGACGGGTTGACACACGGCGTCGATGACGGGGTTGAACGAGACGACGGAGAGGACAATATGGATGTTTGATCGTTTCGCGTGCGCTTGTTGCGCTGGCGGCCGACGAGTTCGAGCGTCGTTGGCGTGCGAAGGCGGGATGGGGTTCGGAAAAGGCCAGAAATCACTTGCATGGGCGTCATGTTACGTCGAGGAGTGGTGGGTTTGTTGGCGGCAACGTCGGTTGACATCGCTTTGGCGATCGGGAGGGAGACCTCACAAAAGGGTCAGGTACTCGATGCATTATATGGTCGCCGGCGGAGGTGGCTGACATGACACTTTCGTGTCAGCCACCTTATAGTCTTTCGATCGATCGAGGTCTATATTGGGCTGGAAATCTGGTGTGCAACAATCCGCTAATCAGTCAGAGATACGAGTGATCGTCAATTTCTTCATTACGCAAGCAAATAACAGCACGCCACGAACAGTCAGCTACGAAGTCATGTAAGTGCGTTCTCTGGTTTCCAAGAATGTAAACGCTCATGCCTCTTACTTTTTTCCTAAACAGATATTCGGGCTCGCATATTCTGTAATAATACGTCCATGCAGAAAGCCTTATATGGGCCGTTCACTCGGAAGTCCCTAGTAATAAGCCAGGCAGTCTGCGCTTCAAGTTGGTATCAGCCAGTCTCCGTCGAGTTGTCTTACCGGTTTGCGCATAGCCTTGCGCTTTGAAAGTAACGATTTGCAGTCCCCCGTGCCGTCCTCAGCCAGAAATACGTGGAAGATACATGATGAATCGTCAATCATTTTAGATTCATGTGCAGCAAGTATAAGAATGACTTCCCTTATGTCGAAGGGATTCAGGTTCGGATCTGGGGTGGCAAGAGCGTATGAAAATGACTGACATTATGTAGGGTAACGCATTAAGCTGCATGTTTGAATGAGAGGAGTCACAGGTATTACATCGGCAAAAGGTGCCAGATACGGCGAGGTTTGGAGACTTACAAAGTATCAAAGTGTTCATATACTTCGGTCAACCATATCGCTAGGTTCAGTCCTGTGCCTCAAAGTTATTTCATGGTCTTTGAGTTAGTGAACGCACGTTACAGGCAGATTGTGTTCTGTCCTTCGGGTCCACACGGGCTGCTGCACAGCGGCCATGATATCTTATCTGACACAGCGCTCGGTGCAGAATGCCACCTAGTGGAGATCGGAAGGCGAATGCAAGCAAGGCACGGAAGGTCGCGGGTGTCGTCTTCCGATGCACCATGTCATCTACGATCACAAAGTGATAGATCGTATCTGGAAGAAGTACCATGTACGACGTTCATTTTCTGCACATTGCAAGCCGACTCATATCAGTGTGTGCAACGATTCGAATAGGTTCAATCACGCAGCTTGAAGAAGGCTATGCCATTCTAATTCGAAAAAACAACATTAGCCTCTCCGTGGTTCAGCTGAGTCATAGTAGCCTCCGCCGTACGATTATGACTCGATGGATTTACAACGAACTACAGGATCCCTCCAGATGCTCTGTCAACTACTGCTGATATGATCATAAGTGATCTTCAGTAGCAGCTGTTTTAGATCAACTAAATACTGGCACACTTTCTGTGTCGAGATGCCAGCTTGCCATCGCCTCGAAGAACATTATGTTCTCGAACACGATCCACAGGCTATCAATATATATATATATTTAAATTTTCTTCAGGGTCCTGAACGCTGAATTCAAGCTTAATGAACTCCAATTCTTCGAATCGAACAGTCACTGACTTGCTACATAATTCTACACGTATCCATGACCCAGGTACGTACTCTCTCCTTTGACCTGATGTAAGACATCCCGCAGAAAAGTTTCCGGTAGTGCTTCGTTAAAGCAACTTGTGCTTCAAGTTAGTATAAGCGAGTTTCCTTGAACGAATGCCATACCTATGTTTAGGGTTTATACTCTGAAAAACCCACAATCGTCAGCCGAGCCATCCGTACCACTGACATTCTCGACTAGGAATGACATCACAGATAAATCTGATGAATCGCAAATCGTATCTGCGTACAATACTTACGCGTACTAATAGGACAAGGGTCATCGAGCGGGTCCAGGTTGGGAACTGGAGTGGCGGCGACGAGCTGCGCGGTGACAAGTATGAAAGCGATCGCCATGACACGGGATAATACAGTGAGTTGCATGTCAAAGCGAGAATACAGGTAACCACAAGTATGGCGTCGACAAAAGGTGTTTGGTTCGGCGAGGCAACAGAACTCGCTGTCAAGCATCCCATCCTGGTATTTATACTCTGGGCGCGTATCATTGAGCTCGTCTTGTGCTTCTAGATTGCTGAACCCATCTTACAGGCGGTTCGAGCTTGTGTCCGTGCTCCAGCCATCGTCCACATGGGCCACTGCCATGTACGGTAATTAATTTTTAACAAACAGGGAAAAGTTGAGTACATTTAACGGACGGCTGCCATCTGCATTAAGATCAATCCTCGAATCGCCTGACATCATGATAGCACTTTGGGCGGACCATCACCACAATGGAGATGAGAAAGTAAACTCAACAAGACATACCAGTAGGACGTTGTGGGTATTGTCTTCTGAGGCATCCGACTCAAAGTTGATAAGTCCAAGAATTAATTTTGTGGCATGTTACTGGCGTCCACAGCTATAAGGTCTTTCTCCATGGTATAGTCCCGGTTCTCGATTCAGAAGACCGACGTGATGGTACGAGCGTGACAAGTGGCAAAAGGCGTGCGAAAAGTAACCACCCGGCACGATTATGATCCCCAGCGCAATCAAACCACAGGTGCTCGATTATTCAAGTTACTATTGATATGGCATATTATAATGACCGTCAGTATTTTTCTCGCGTCCTGGGCTGTCAAATGCTTTTCAGCTAGATGCTGGTAGTATGCCAATTAATTTACCATTCAAGTCTTGAGCCCATTTTTTCCTCGATCGCAAATCCAGAATCCAGATCATGACTAACTCACCTTCTAGTGTACGGGACATCGTTAAAATGTCTTCGTGGAACTGATAGCAAAGGACGGGGAACAACGTAAGTGAGATATATTGCATCTGATACATGGAGTCGATAATGGGGCGGAATGAGACGAAGGAAGGGATAATTTATACTTTTCAGCGTTACCCTGGACGCTGGCTAATCTCGATGTCATCGAATATCGTGTGCGAATGTTTTCTCAATCTCCCCCAGCGAAAGCACTTCACAGGAAATGAACCTGCATTGTACAGCTGTGAAATGGCGATATACGAACCCCACAACGCACTTTGGAACATAAGTTGGAAGTTGGAACCCTGGTGGCGCTGTGGGACCTACTGATAACCCGCACTCCGCCCGGAAATCAAGCGGAGTCAGCCTTGACTGAAAGCTGTCATAGTTTGCTTAACAATGTACTGAATGGGATGATTGATTTCAGGTCCTATGGGAACTAGAGTGAAATTGAGATTGCTCTAGATATACTGAACTCGGACTAGCTTGAGTGGCCATAGGTGCCATCGGCGGCGACCGGACGGACATTAGGTGAATCAATCAAAATTGATGAAACCTATAGCAGAGTGACTAGTGACTGCCAGCGACGACAACGGATGACGGGAATGACTTCGACGCACGGCGGTCTCAAAGACAACCCGCCATCGATAGCAACTCCGTGTGATAACTTGAAGAATGATCTCGCAAATTTTTTCGGGATGCCAGCTACGGTCCCAAAAGTCCAGGGAGATTTCCTTGACGTATTTCTGATTTTCCGGTAGCCCATCGTCACCAACAGACGCAGGGGCATTTCCCCGATCACACAGCTAAAGCAAAATGCCATGGTTTTCTAAACTGGTGACCGATCCGTCCAAAAGAGGCAAGTTGACAAACAGCCGTCGATAGACGCCTGCTTGTACGCGCTTGCCTCTTTTAGACGGGCTGGTCACGAGTCTAATGTGAAGAGTCATCGATTCATCTTTCATATCCCACAGGCTTGACGCTGACGATGGATGACTCGAACTCGAACGAACCCTGCTAACCTACCTGAATCTATCCGAATCGCAAACCAGCCATGCAAACCCAATTCATCGATGAGCTGAACGCACATGACTTTTTCATACTGTTCAGATCCATTGATTCAGGTTTTCGGATAAACCCTTGGTGGCATTCTATACTTGTCCACTGATGACCGGGCCGGGCAGGACCCGCACCGCCAGCTTTCCCCGTAGTCTGGAGCGATAACGCAAACGGTGCATGTACGTTATATATAGTGCCACCACTGATACGTATCAGCGCGCCGACGTCCTCATTTCGCCGTTGTGTTTCCAGTCGACGCTCGTATCTTGCACAAAGCATGTTCACGTCCAATCTCGCTTTGGGCACTCTTGTGTTTATAAACTGTTCTTTATTCTTCTGGCGAGCGGGACGTGCGTATTACGCTACTAAATTATCGAGTAGTGAACCAAGTGAGTCGCTGGTGGTCTCAACCACCGAGATCATCTCATGAATCTTGTAGGTTTCATCGGACATGATTATCCTATCATGTTCGACGCTGGACCACTCGACACTGTTGCGATGACATTGCAGGAATCCGTCCGGTTCACTCTCGGAAATGGCACAGACGAAGCGGTTGACACAACATGGGGTACGTTATTCGCCAACCCGCCTGGTCTTGGACGTGTCCATCTCGGAAATGACGATCGTATCCTCGCCGTGACGTTCGTCCATCAGCTACATTGTGTGCGAGAGCTCGCACGTGCATTCCACTACCCACGATCGGACCGCTTCTCGGTAGGACACCAACAACATTGCGTCAACTACCTACGCCAAACCCTCTTGTGCGACGCAGCGGATACGTTGGAGGAGGGTGACTTTATGCTGAGGGACTTTGAAGTGGACAGGGTCGGTGGCACAGCCGTGTGTTTGGATTGGGAACGGGTATACGACACCATGGGCAGCAAATTCAGGGAGTGGCAGCAGCGCAAGAAAGACAGGGAGCATGAGGGACATTCGCACGAATGATCGTAGCGTGTACAACAAATGGTATAGCAAAGATGCTATCGAAACTTCGTGATGCCCCTATTGCGGGTTGTGAATGTGTCGCAAGATCGTCTCGAGTTGATGTCGTTCTGAGATCCTGTAATTCATTGTTCGAGATACACCTTCACTAAGAGCACCAATAAAAAATCTAGGGAACGACGGCTTTGCGTATTCTACCTTTACGTTCTCGAAACCGGTATGCGTTGGTCCTGACTGAAAGATCTGGGGGAAGTTATTACTAGAAAGTCATCG